>JAEBDU010013365.1:0-119063 GCA_016802625.1 Heliconius numata | reverse complement strand
AAAAAAGTTCTTTATCATCACATTTATAGGGGTAAAAATTGTATGTCAAACATTTTCATACATGTTTGACCTCATAAGAAATGTCTCAATGACGTCAATCGAAAGCAATTGTAAGCATAATTGATTTAAAATTGTACTGTAAATGCTAGCGTATTGAAATATAAGGCATCTTATATAGGTATTTATTATTTGTTTTACGCGGGGAAAATTCCGCAAAGTAAGTTGAGAGGGAACCAAGTGTTAAGACAAGTGTTTCCCACTTTTCGTCCGATTTTTGGAGACATAAGACAGAGTGCGGCGTCAAAATTCGCTACTTATCCGCAATGTCTCAGAACTTGAGATACACCATAGAGCTAAAAAATATATTCACTCATATCTCATTATGGGTAATAAAGCGGGGTATATAACGTCCAAGGAAGCGCTGCTTGGATGTCGTGAGGCAGGACTTGAGAGCCACTCGTCTAACCATCGAAAACGTTAAAGACCTTGCAAAGAGGACTAGGTTGAACCGGACGGCAGACCATGGTAAGAGCCAGAATTAATGCCTGGAGGAAGATGGCGGGTATAACATAAGTTGATTGATGTCCGTTTTTCACTTACCATACGTTTTAGAGATAAAAATGGAAAGCGGAACTGAACGCCGAGCTTCCCGTAACCGAATCGTGGAACCCATAATATTTATATTTACATGCACAAATATTCTAGGATATCCTAGCTATAAATTAATAATACATATTACGTAGAACTCCCAGTTCGGTGGACTTCGGGTTTACTTACACTAACTTACGAATATGCAGCTCAGTTGCCTGATAATATGTTAAAGCTTTACTCGTATACTAAGTATTACAAATATATAGAATTTTCTTACAAAAATATATATGTTCAATAGATTAGTCTATTTCTTTCATAGCTTAGGAGGAAGAGGAAAAATAAATATTTTATTCCCCTGAATATGCATCGAACCCGCATAGTTTGAACGCAGTAACGAACAAGAATTAGTATCAGAGAATCAGTCCAAGACCTGTGACCACTAGCATAAACTTCTATCCAGGTTAAGAGAGAGAGAGAGAGAGAGAGAGTTTGTATAGTACTCTATGAATGTTAATCGTTATTCAATACGCAGTTTTCTTTTTGGCGGGAATTATCATCGTCTGCCTGATAGTAATGCTGGAGCAAAATGCAAAAAAAAAACCATAGCTCGGTTCCGAACCGACACTCCGTTCCCCAATTTCCGCCCTCAACACCGCGCATTGTCTTTTTTCCAGAGAGAGAGTGAGAATCAAACCCACAACCGTCGCGGCGTCGCGTTTTCAGTCTCACGCTGATTTTCATTTAATAAAATACAACTATAATCATTTTATAATACAACATACTGATACATTTAGTATTGATTCTATCCATATAAAAATAATGACTTACTAAATAATAAATAATGAATACAAAAAATACACATCGATAAATAATCTACTATTATCGAGTCGTAACATTCTCGATTAAACTAACAAAACAGACATCAAACTATATAGTTAATCTGTTACAATCAATAGACCCTACAAAGTCGCGGATGTCCGCAACGTGTGTGGCCCTTTGATATCGCCGGCTAAATTAAAATGCAGCTCGTTTTATACCCCAGTCGGGAATTGAACCCTGTTCCCTTCGCACAAGAGCTATTGCCCAGAGTATCTTAATAATATTAAATGCGATAATAATTTTAATAGATGCCGTCGGAAGCTACAAGTGGCGAATCTAAAATGCGATGATTTTCAAAGTGAACATTTCCTGTCGATGTTTTTATTTATATTTTCTCTTTGATTTTCTCTATTCCGTGCGTTACAGGATATCTGGCGTGATGTCTGCTTACAAATACTTTTATAACTGTTCATTTGTAATCGCTTTCAATTTTCATAGGAAATATGTCATACATTAAATCATTACGTCGTTTATTTTTAAATAATTTTCTGAATTGTAAAGAAATCTGTTTTCATTAATTTTCCACTGAGTTTAATTAATTATTTTCATTATCTCCTTCTAATAAGAAGACAAAGGGTTGAGTTAACTACCACTCAATACACAATGTCTTGAAAAATAAGCGGTGCGTGAAGAATGGACTATCTTAACACTAGGTTTCCTCTGTGTTGTATAAGGGGGGTACAGCGTGAAGCTAAACGAAATAATCTTCCCGCTACAAATCTTTTTCTGTTTACAATTCAATCTTAGTAACAATTAATTTAATTATTATTCTAATAAATGCCATGTAAATAATATATCTGATAACAAAAAAGTATCGACGACCTCTGCCCCACCACCCCACCCCCTACTAATTAACCCACGATACAGACAACAGATCGCAGAGTATAAAGAATAGAATAACAATTATGAATGCAATGGTAACGGCAACGGCAACGCTACAAACACAATAGCCGAATGTAACGAATATATCGAATGTAACGAATGTATGGAATGTATCGGTTTCGGAGTGCTGATTGTGATATGACGCCCCGACTGTAGGTTTTGTTTGAATTTGTGACGCAGGGTTGCCACTCTGTAAGATTTTTTTATTTATTTGATAAATTCTCATTCTCTATTCATTTTCCCCAAAGAACACGATTTAGATGTGTTCCATTATCGTGTTGTCAGGGTTGTTGTTTTTTTGGATTTATTATTAAAAATATAAAAAATTTTAGCCAAATATTATATTTTTAATAATAAATTCATAAATTGTTCAGCTCCACATATATATTGTATATAGCAGGAAAGCAAAGAGAATATAGAAACCAACAGTTTCTTTTAACAATTAATTCTAAGCAGGAAATAAAATAAGGTGAATCTAATGAAAACAATGCAAATGTATGACATTTATTATATATTGACATTCTCAAACTGTTTCATAATTAATGTTCTAAAAGATTGATTATACACTATAGGTATAATTTATTAGTTAACCTTAACATCAAGGCTTTTCATCTTTATATCTTTAGTTTTTAATCAGCGCTTCGTTCTTATTGTAGTCTTAAATGCTACGATTTATATATCAAAGTGGTAATTTTCAATTTGTTTAATTTTTTTCAGATTCTTTTTTTATGAAAATTTATTTATTTGTGAAAGTATAATTTTGAAAAAAATAATAAAAGAAATATGAAATTTGTTTCATGATTATCGGTAGAATAACTTCCATGACAAACAAACAAATTTACTTTCGCATTCATCACATTAAGGATTCTATTTAGACATAAATATAACATATGTGATTCTAAAGTATTTTAAATAATTATTAAAAACATTAAATATACAAAATTATTATTTATTATCAATATAATACTGTTTGTACAAATTAATAAAAAAAAACAAGTAGCATTAACCCTATAAGCTTCCAATAAAAATCAATCAGCGTATACCGATCATAGTTACTACGGTTTTTGTGTGAGTGCGATCAAAGGGGGGGTGTGACGTGAGGGGTCAGGGGGGGGGGGGGGGGGTAGCACTGATGGGGTGGCACAATAAATACTCTTTTATCTTCCCCAGCCATTTTCAGAAAACAATAGATGTTTAGTTTAGTTTTTATTTTCCACTCTCTATGTAACATATCGCGGTTTAAATGGAAAATAAATTGTTCATGATTGATGATCCGTATGACTACTTTGTATCGTATAATGACGCATACATACGTAGATAGTTGTTTTTTGACTAATATTTATTATTATTTGTTATTGTTATTAATTGATTGATGATTGTTTTATGTAATTAAGGCATTAAATTTGTAAACAGAAATAATTTAATAGTATTAAATACAACATTTAGTTCAAAGTAAACTACAGTAGAGTGAATATAAATCTATCAAACGACTATTAATAATTGCATTACGCATACAATAAGTAGAGATATGGAACATCCACTCAACTCGTGCATCTAAAATAGCCAACACAGATCCTAGTCGATCAGAGCACTCAATTAGTCTCAAATCGTCCGTTTGTTACAGGAAGCGGTGAGAACATTCTACTTCAAAGCCACATTCGACATCAAACGAGTGAGCTTCAATCCCGAGTGGCTATTAAACGCTAATTCAATCATAAAAACAAACATGACCGACTATTTCCGTACGATTCGCGGTTGAGAATTACACATGAACGAACAAGACGCGGTCGAATGTAAAGTAACTGAGTCCGGAGAGATGCAAACTGTGGTGTCCACTTACGTGACACAGAGTCTGATAAGGCAGGATAGGCTTGAGGTTCACTATGCTGAAGATAGCTACACTGATTATCATTACGGCGAGGATGTGGATAGAGCCAGTAGTCCGGATTCGGATGAAAAGATAAACGTTGATGATGAGGACAAGGATGAATTAGTTATAGCTGATGATGATGTTTCAGAAAAGAATGAAGTCGAACATAAAGAAGAAGGAATAGAAGATAAAGAACAGAAAAATGATAGTAACGAAAGAGAAGAGAGCGGGGAGCCCTCGTGGCATCCACATGTCTACGGTAAACCGCCAAAGAAGCCTACTCCTCATACGATAGAGAATATTCTAGGGTTATCAAAAAATAGGGAGGCTTCTAAGGAGGAACCAAAACGTGTAGTCAGTCAACTAATGAACGTTAAACGTAATTTCGATAGAAAAACCTTTTCCTGCCAGGAGAAGGGCACTCAAGTACAAAGTCTGTCGGACAGAAAGTATAGTGTAAGTGTGCATAAAAATAAACTCCAAGAACAATTGTTGCAACGCGGTGTTAGAACTAATGACTGTGAATATGATAAAGTGCTTAAGTCCGAGGAGCAGCCGCTGAACCTGTCTGTGCCAAAGTCTAAAGATTCTTCAGCGTGGACCTCCTGTGCAGAAGAAGACAAATTTAGTAAAGGTTAGTAATTATTCGTAACTGTTTGTTTTAGCTATAAAACTAAGATGAAAACTAAATTATTATTTTATTTTAGATAAAAAAAGACTTAAATGCCTATTGTCATTCTTTTCTTCTTTAAAAGAGATTTCGTTTGAAAAGAAATGACTATTTTCTAATTTTTATTAAGCAATATGTGCTTTTGTGTGTGCAAAAGTTATGTTTATGTGATTGATTACTTGTTTAAAACCATTTTAAAATATATATAGATCATATTTTTTTAAAACAAAGCTGACATTCTAATATAAATTAACTGTATAATAATTAATAATCAATGTTTTAAGTGCGGCATTGAGTTTAGCATCTCATCTGTGTGTCTAGGCACTAGATTATCTCTGCCTTTACTGCCATATGCGGGATAAAGCGTGGTAAGCTACAACAAAAAAGCTATAACCAATACCATCCAAACACGTGTAACTCTTATAAAATTGAACTGGAACCAACGTTACTTTTATAACCACTCAACTACATGCCATTGCCCAATAGCCATCAAGAAACAATTAATGAAAAGATTAATATTCGACGATTATATCCATATTTAAATAAAACCATAAAATTTACCATCGCGCCACACACGCTGACAAATAAACAACGCTTAATAAAAGTATACCATAGAATTGCATGGGAATATATGACTTTTGTTCTTAATAAGTAAGATCAATTTGCTTTGTCTTGTTTATTATAATATTTCTCAACGCTATAAACCTGCGCAGTTGTAAATCACAGTCAATTAGTCTAAAGTGTACGGTGCAATAGTCTTAATATTTTTGGCCGTTTAATAATAAGTGTCTACTTGTCTTGTAGCTTTATACATATTTTCAACTTTGATATATGTTTCTCTCTTAACTTAACGCAGCACTATCCCTAGCAGGATAGTCAGAGAGCATGGAACTCTACGGTCTCTACATACCTCTTTCTTTTGGCTTATCTTTACTTTTAAATATTATAGAGCTTAAAAAGTTTAAAGCTTAAACAAGCTGTTTAACTAAACAGTTAAACAATCTCAAAAACTATACATTTTTTTTGCTATTTATTGTTGAATGGTTTCGATGTAACCCATTTTAATTTAGCTCAGTGTTACTTTTTTTGTTATTTTCCCTTAACCCGTAGTGGGAAGCCGCTTGTAAAAAGTTTAAAAATAACATTATATGGATAATGTAATGGTTTATAAAATAAAGAAATGCAACAATTCAATTTGTAATAGAGCAATTAAATATGACAGACAAACGACTAAGAATTGATGTACAAAAAAGATATAATTTAAAAAAAGTGATATAATTTAAAAATATATATTTTTTTTATTTATACAAAAAAACACAACATAATTATAATATCATTTTACCAAGACATTTCATCTATCGCATACAGAGTTTCACTACTGCGACCCAACACTGAATCTGAGTAGAGAAATTTCGAGTGGAATCGGAACCAGAACTATCAAAATTAATATGTAAAAAATATATTAACACTTCCCCGAGTGGGAATCAAACCACAACCATTTACAATCGCACGCTTGTACTCTTGCTCCAGGACTGTTCTCAGACCTCATATGTATAACTAACATTTTTATTTTGTTACCAATGAAAATATTGTGGCTACTGAAGGCTTTAAAAATGTAACTATAAAAAATTTAAAACCCACAAATCACAACCTATCATAGTACCAACCACTACCAACCACTAAACCATCAGGTAGTCCAAAACACAAGGTACTCTCACTATCCCTTTAACAGAAATAGCCTAATTCTAATCTCAAGGCGTATGCATTGTAACATTTAATCGACTCGTATACCACAAACTTACAACTACCCTCATAAAACGCGAGTGCCCTCAATTTTCGTCTTTATCTCTTTGGAATAAGGATTTATGTTTAATTTTGTCGTGTTTCGTTTGTAAGATAATTTGCAATAAGCTATCGGGTGCAGCTGCGTCCGTCACTAGGGCTGCCAATTTATTTTTAGATAATAAATTCGTGAGGATTATTTGTGAGTGCTAATGTGGGGTTATTGCGTCAATCGCTCTCTAGTTAATGCGCTCTGCGCCGTCGCTTAATTGCTAGGGATGCGTTTTAATTAAATTACTTATTTAGATTAATTATTTGTGTTTTTACACGAGGTCGTAAGTTCGATCCTCTTTGAGGGATTATTTATTTTCAAGAACATTTTCCGCGCTCACTACGTAGTGCATTGAAATCAAATTTACAACTTATGATGATTGACTAGAATATTATATAATTTTAGCTTTACGCTGTGATAAGCACATAGCGTGGCGAATCTGGCGGTACTCGATGCAGAGTTCTGCCTTATTACCAGAGCCAGGAACTGAAAATATTTAATGTATCATTCCCTAGAATGGGAGTCGAACCCATAACCTGTCGCGTTTACAACCACACTTGCGCCAGTAGTGGCTTCTATATATTATAAGTTAGCTTATAAATATTCGTAAACATATATGTTACGCCAGCCCTATAGTAATTTATAGGTATTTACAAATCACCTATGGTCCTAATGGTTAATTTGCCCGCGTCTTGTTTAGACTACACTCACTCGTTGCAATGACTCTCTTTTTACTCTCTTAAGCACTAAGCTCCCATCAGTGGCGATTACTTCTTAAAATATCTGCGAATTATTGGAAAAGCTAAAGTAACACATATTTAGGTACTCTGGTCCATGTGCATTTATTTATAGTTTAGAGACACTGACGCAGCTTTAATTAATATTTTTGTATTTTCTGCCTTATTTGAATTGAACCAATTGTTAAAAGTTTATTTTATGCCCAATGTGCATATACTATAAAAAAAAAGATGAAAACCCCAGACGATAATTTACGACACGGTATGTAAAATTTGTTTTAAAAGCTAACTTAAAGATAAAGCGTAATTAAAAAAACATTATTTCGTTATTATAAAAGAAACACAAAGGCCGTCGTTTTGACTGTAAATGCGACAGTTATGGGTTCGACTCCTACTGTTTTCATTTCCTCGTTCTCGTAAAAATTCAGCGAGATGTGGGTAACAGAGTGCCCTAAGTCAGGTCCCAATAGCCCGCCTTATAATCCTACATTTGAGATACAGCATCAAGGTTAAAAAACAAATCATAGCCGCTTATCATTACCTTCTATTTCGCAAAATACCGGAATTACATAAAAACACTATGTTTATCTCCTATGTCAGTTCACCAATCCGACGCTACTTACAAAACTGATCTATTTATAATTTGATTGTAGACACACTAATTGACTATTTTCTTTTCGCCCCAAGCTAAGTGCCCTTCCTAACTCAAGCCCGGTTGGTCCCAGGGGTTTCAGATCTTTAATCTTTGACCGCACATAAATCTTAAGTAAAGTGACTGTTTAATGACGAATGCTCTCGTTTGCGTCTCTGTGACGTTTCGTGTCCGGTCCTCTTGACGTTTGTGAGCGGCTTTTAGACGCGTCACTTCTGTTTGTCTGGAGGTGACAATAAAGTATTTGTGTTTTAAGTAATTTTGGAGATTTATTATTGGACTGTTGTAATGTAGTGGGATAGCGTCTGATTGAAAATGTGATGGTTGTCGGTTTGATTCTTACTCTAGGGAATGGTAGAATATAAATAACTTTATATTCTACTCATTCCGGTAGTTTTGTCTACCTTGTAGGTTGATACAGCGTGAAGGTAAATCAAAATCAAACTCTGTCTATGGGATGTGGATTAAGGAAATCTTGGAAAACAATGTATATAGAAAAGCCGTGGCTTTTCTCAGTAATTATATTATAGTTTTATAAAAAAAAACAATCTTTAGACGATCGATAGTATAATCAGCCACAATCTGTATCTCATTCCCGTTCTGCCGACATCGATTCTTATCTTTGAAAGTCAGAAATTCATGTATAAAGAAATGAAATTAAGATCAGAAACTAATATTATAAAGCTGAAAAGTTTGGTTAAGTGCCCTATTCTCAGGGATTACTGGGTTGAACTGTTTTTTTTTATAAATCCATTTATCGAAGGTTATATATATATTATAATATAGGATGAAGCATCATTAATCGTTTCGATATAGCCCACTGTACCTGCGGTCAGAGTTGTCTCGGACAAATAGTGGGTCACGTCATGTCATGTCTGATGTCATCACGTCACATACAACTTTTAGTTATTTGCATTGGGTTACGCGGGCAAAGCTGTATGTAAAGGATAGTTCACATCAATGCTGTCAGGTTAGTGGTAATCCTCGGTTAAAAACAGATTAGGAAACCTTATAGTGAAGGAGCGACAAAACCGGAGATTAACGTATCTTAAGTAAAAATTGTCGTTTCATTTGTTTTTTTTGTTTGGCATTGAAGTATGGCATTGGAATTAAGTTTCACGATTGGTCAATTTATGTTACACTAATTCATCGTTATTTGTGTGAACTTTAAGACTTAAATTCCGGAAAATTTTGTTTTTTGGGACCGGCCCGTTGGAATTTATAGCATTTTTTTCTCTTTGCTCCGCTACTCTTCCCATTTAAAATTTGACTTTTAGTTCATACATGTCAAATTACAATTGTTAAGTCCAATAATTTTGTCTGTTCGTCATTTATAATGATGTTATCTGTAACAGAAAAAATGTAAGTTCACCTAAAATCACTAGAATACCTAAAATTATTTAGCCCTTAAATTATACGACATTTACTAGCACACACTGTTTTTACTGGCATAGTAATCGAACTGGTTACTTATCGTAACACTAAAGCTACTTTGATATTTATACAGCGACCAGCAATTAATTATGATTAATTAACTTTGAAATTCACAGTTAATCAATAGCAAGAACCGCCTACCAGTTTCGACCGGAAATACTTGAAGATATCGTCTGGAACTGATTATTTTTTTGTTTTTGATACTCCCGCTTGCAATAGCTGCCAGTTATTTCTTTGCTTTAGTAATTTTATAGTTCTATATGAATTCATCTTAATTACTATAGTAAGGTTAAGATTTAAAATAAATTGGTGCCTAAGAGGCTCTCTGTAACTCAAAATATGTAGATCTGTAGTTCAAATCGTCTTAGAAAATAGCGTTAACTAAATAATTGTGTTGTAAATATTTTTTTAGAAAACAATCGTTTGGTAAATCAAACCCTGATTTCTAATAGGTAGGTCATATAAAACGTTTTGGTTGAGAATGAGATTTTAAATAAAAGGATTTATTACTTAAAGTGAAGTACAAACTATACCTCTTAAGTTACTCAAAAATAAAATTTTCCCCAATAGAAAACTCCTATTTCCCGGGAGTTATTAGTTCTTCACCGTTAAGATAAAATAAAATGCGGCGTTGAGTTACGCGTGGCAGTTACTTACGCGCTTAAGACGCAGACTAATAAATATAATAATTATAATTATAATCCATAATTTATACTTTAAAACTAACGTAAATCACGACACAAATGATATAAATCCTAACTGAAAACTAATACATTTTCAGAGCGATGTAAAATAGTCATTCAAACTTAATTGCCACATACCGTCGAATTTGACGCTCATTATCACCTTCCTCTAAACACTAATAATAAATCTCTAGTAAAGTATCCTTTGAAGTCGACAGTCTGCGGCCGTCTTTATTACGCCGTTTTTCCATTCAAAGTAAATAGCAGTAAATATTTATTTATGTTTTAGTTAACGATCAACTAATCTTGTGATTGTGAAAACAAGGTTTTTGTTTATTACAAATAATGGGGGGAAGTATCAAAGTGTTTTTTTCCCCTTTTATTTCACCTTTTTATGTGCAATTCCGTAAATGCTACTCGAATTTTTATAATGATTGATTCGATGGCGGTAATGAGTTTTGTTTTAAGTTAAGTATCGTGTCGAGGTCGATGTGTCGTGAGTGCAGTGCCACTACTGATGCTATAACCGGACCATTATGGGTTGGGTTCCCACTCGGAACAATAAATTGAATCTTCATGTCCTTTCCCATAAGAGAAACAAGGCGTTAACTCCCTTCCAAAATAAAGAGCGGCGCGTAGGGAACGGTGTGTCATAACACTAGGTTCCCTCTGAATACTTTGTTACATGCGAAATACAGTAGTAGCTGTTATACCCTCCCCCCTTTTTAGTAGGCAGTTAAGTAAACCTATAAGAAAAAGTGTTTGCTTAAACCAATAATTACTTCTAAGATTGTCATCTTAGTGTGTTTAATCCTTTGTAATATATTATTAGAATTATCAAGGAAGTCCTCTAAAGTGTGTTGAATACCGTAGTAGTGTCGTACAAATGGACAGGCCTCATTAAGTCTATACTATATAATGTTAAGCTGGCAGATATTTGTTTATGTCTAAGATTTTCTTGTTGGAACTTAAAGCTCGAAAATGATTGCCATAATTTATTAATATACTTACTTGAGTTTATGAAAATTAAGATGGAATTTGCCCAGCTTCGCGCTATAAGCAGGGTAGGCAGAGGGAACGTACTGTTAAGACACTCCGTTCCCCATTTACTGGAAGCTTTGCGTGTTGAATAGCGGAAATCAACGCCGCGCTTTGCCACCAGAGCGAAGAAATGAAAATATAAATTTAAATAAATATTTCACATCCTCGAGAGGGGATCGAACCCACAACTCAGTCACACACTTGTGCCCCTACGCCACTACTATCCTCAAGATGAGAATTGATTTTACTTAAATTGAAATTATATTTTTTCTATGCTATGGTATTTAAACGAACGTCGAATGAAAGCAAATTCAATAGTTGCTTTTTTTTTTAAATATAAAGTGTGTACACTTTTTTACTTTTAGTTATATCATATTTCAGCTCAGGGTAGTATAGAAGTTAAATTGATATACTGACTACTATAATTAATGTTTTGATAGATTTAAAATATATCAATCTGGCTTCGTTGAAATATGCATAAATGAACGTGTTTGAGGTTCAAATCTCACTAGGGGAATATGAAAGTAAGTACTTTGGCACTAAAATTTAATATATTTTAGAGGATGCGCGCTTGGTTTAATTTAAAAAGCAGTATTGTAAAATTAAAAAGAAAAAGTTAAAAAAAATAAAAAAAACTTAATATCTACATAATAATAGCTATAAGGTTTAGGATACACTATAAAGCAATGGTGTTATGATAGGGTACCACCACAAACGAGCCCTTCGTAGAAGGGTGTCGGTACCACACATGGAGCTGCCACTGCCCCAAGAAAAACAAAATGACGGCCAGTCACCCGTTTCCTCAATAAACTTGCCAAAATACACCTTACAGTTGGAATTCATCCGAAAACCAATACATTTAAAGTTTAAACACGAAATTTATTTATTTTAACACGAGATTTTTAAAGCTTTTTAGGTTTTTATTGTTTCACTCAATGTCTTGTTAATTCTGGTTCGAATTTTATTCTCTAGTTTTACAATCGGCCAATTATCGTAAAATGTTCTTTTAAGAGTTCTTTTGATTTTCTTCAGCGTTTAACTGGTGAGGTTTGATAGCTGACACTCAATTGCTATTTATAATAATACAAAGGTAATTTTGGTCCTATATTAATAAAGAATGAAGTAGATAAATACTTATCTATTTCATTCTCTTGATAAGATTCTTTTTGAAGGTCGCTGTAAGCCGCATACAGCAGCCTAGGCACGGGGAACCTAGTGTTAAGTTTAAGACATTCCGTCTCTCACTTTGAGCCGAATTCTGGAGACAACTCTGCGTGTTAAGTGGCGGTACTTAACGCCGCTTTTGCCACAGAGTGATGAAATTAAAATATTATATATTTCATTTCCTGTAGTGAAATCGAACCCACAACAAGTCGCGTCTGCAGTGACACTTTCTGCCCCTACGCCATGACAAGCTTCTCTTATTAAGATAAACGGCATAATTTAAAAGATCCTGGAGGTATATAATCTTGATACTTCAAGAAGATTTGCCTGAAACAAAAATACCCATAACGAAGATCGATTCTACGATATCCGGTCCGCTAACGAATCATAAAACGAAATTACTAGTTTAAAGCTAATTCTAGTTAAGCCTAGTTATCTATAGGTATATGCATATGATAAATATGTAACTGAACGCCGTCTGTGTATAAAAGATATTTATCAAAGCAATCAACAGCATTTATCGTAATAATAGGAACATAAACAATGGTCTTTATTTTTTTCAATCTTTTCATATTTAAAACAGTTATATCAATTTACTTTCCCACACAGATGATATCGCAGGTATAGATTTTTTTTCAGCTTCACGCTATATCCCACACATTATAGTGGGTAGGCAGAGTTAATCTGGGAACCTAGTGTTAGGACACACCCGTTTCCCACTTTCCGTCGAATTCTTAAGACATTACGTGTTGAGTGGCGGAACTTAACGCCGCGCTTTGTTAGTTGCAGATAATAGGCAAAAATAGTAAATATCTATAAAAATAGTATGTATAATATTTAATTAGTATAAAAACCGAAAGCTAGTTTATTCGATATGTTATGTGTCTATATATAGTAAGTAAATTCTCAGTATCAATGGTATCATTGCGACGTGTGATTCTTAAATTGCCCTCGTCAGCGTCTGGCGGTGCTTGGTGATGAGCGGAGCGTTTAAGTATCTTTAATTAATTGTTATAATTTATTTGTTTTTTTTTATGGATACTTTACTTGAACTTTTTTAAAGGTAAAGAGAAAACTATACTTTTGTAAAATATTTTGTCGTAATAGGCCAATTAAATAAAAGTATTTAATAAACAACAATTTTTCCGATTGGGAATTGAACCAGACACCATCATTATCTTGTTTACAATATTTAGATTATTAAATACAAGAATGTTTACAATAACTTCCCTTATTCTCCACGGGTTTTTTAAAACAAAGATTTGAAAACATATGTCTTTCTACTAGGTTCCCTGTGCTCACCCTGAAGACCCTAAGCATGAAGTTGTATCTGTAAAAAAGGCATGTTGAGTGGAGCAATTTTATGGCACTATTAATCTGTCTTTTTTTCGTTTAATTCCTTCCTCCAAGTGGGAATCGGACCCACAATCGTCGCGTTACAACTATAACGCTTGTTATCGCTATAAGCGAAACAAAAAGCAGCAATCGCAAACTTCTCACCATGTCCTCTCCCTAATAACAAATTGCTAACTACTATAATAGTGTTTTTCTCACGTAGCGACGCGCTCTCGACGCCGTTGCGGATTACAATCAACTGACGCACATTAATTGTGTCATATACATACATACATACATACATACAATTATTATATACTATTAAATATGATTCTGGTTATTCAATTACTGTATAATATTACTTTTAATGGAATGTTTTTATGCGTTGGTTTGATTTTAAATAGAAGATTGTTATTGTTTTATTTTTAAATATTTTCTGTATATAATAAATTTTGTGTATATAATAAGTACCACTGCAGAGATTTAAAAAATTAATTCTATTTATTATCAGTTACTAGTCTATATTTATTGTATAAACTAATCTATATATATAAAATCGAAAGGTCACTCACTCATCACGAAATCTCAGAAACTACAAGTGCTAGGAATCTGAAGTTTTGCATAGGAGTTACTTATAGGACGTAGGTGCTCGCTAAGACGGGAATTTGCAATATTCGACTTCTAAGGGGTTGTTTTTGGGGTCGAAAGTTTGTATGAAACTTCGTTACTACAAATGCTAGGAGTCTCAAATTTTGCATAGATGTCACTAGGACGTAGTCATGGAGACAGAAATTAATAATAACATAGTTCACGCGGGTGAAACCGCGAGCGGGTCGCTAGTTAACTATAATTACAAATTAATAAAAGGAGTAAAACAATGAAACGTCAGGCGCGGCGGTAGTGTTTTTCTCTTACAAGTTAAATAAAAGCTTGTAGAAATTAAAATGGATTAAAATTACTTCGATAATGTTAGATTATAGATAGTTAGATTTTCATTAGTACCTACCTATGTTACTGGTACCTACTTATGTTTATTTATGTGTATGTCATGCCTTATTATTTATTTTTTTAATATTTATTATTACTATTCGTTTTATTTTATTCTTTATTTTGTTTTTGTCTTTCTCAATTTCCCTGCACTATCTTGTCTTTCCCGCTACTTTGCACTTATCCACTTCCACGGGTTGACTGGAAGAGATCTCTTCTAGAGATAAGTCCACCGTTGTGTATGTCTTTTCGTAATGTATGTTTTATTATGTGTGTTATTTAGTGCAATAAAGAATTTTATACCTAGGTACTAATGAAAATCGCCTAATACAGCAATTTCGTAATGGAGAATAATCACTAATTTTAAATTCTAGCTCATCGTATTGTCTTTTAAAAACAAAAAATACTTGTGAAAGAATTATTTTGATACGTCTATTCGTGTTTGAGATATTGTCCTTTAAAGTAAGCGCGCGACGCGAGATTCCGTCGGGGCGTAATCGACTCACGTGACGTCACAGGTCTTGCAAAACTCGCTCGCTCAGTTCGTCTTCGTTCATTCGCAGTTCGCGCTCTTCTTTAGCTGGCGTTCCACCACAAATTTAGTTTTGTTTAATAAATAATATATAGATATATTTTTAAAATCTTTTTTTTTTTCACATACATAATGTAATAGCGAGCATTGTATTTTAATATATTGAAGTTTTGATAGTACTTTGTCAAAAAAACAGTTTTATCCTGCTCGGTTTCATGGCGTGTTGTACCAAAATCTTTAGCTTTGATTATTTTTATTGTAGTATCGATACTAGAAAGCTTGATTTGTTTTTTCCAACAACACTACTTGATTTATTTTTTCCAACAACACTTGGCTTGGCTTGAGCGTTACCACAAACTTAATCAGTACTTTAATGGAGAGACTACTCAGAACTTTGATGGAGGCATACAGGAAAAAAAGGAGAGCTCTGCATTAGATTTGCGGCCTTTTTAGATTTGCAGAAGGCCTTTAACTGTGTGCCTCGTCAATGTATTTGGAGGGCATTGCGATCCAAATAAATCCATTATCAGAGATATGTACCACGATCCCGCTTTGCGATTCGCGATGGTTAGGACTGCTGTTGGCGACACTAAACCCTTTAGATAACAGTAGGGGGTTCACCAAGGCTCGGCTTTTAGTTCGTTCTTATTTATTGTAGTGTACTGTCACGGCTCACATCCAGGACCAGCCTCCATGGCTGATGATGTATGCCGATAACATTACATTCATTGAAGAGAAGCAACTAATGCTGGAGCGTAAAGTGAACCTCTGGAAGGGTGCGCTTGAGAACGGCGGTCTTAAATAAAATGTATCGAAGACCGAATACATAGCCTGAGGGATCCCGGACTCGAGCACTGTCCTTATAGGTCCTGAGCCAGCCGTTAAGTTGGAAAAGTTTCAAGTACCTTGGATCCGTTATGCATGAGTCTGGAGGCATCGATCACGATGTCCATGGCTGGATAAACGTTGCCTGGGCCAAATGGTGGGAGATAATTGGTGTGGTCTGCGACCGCAGAATACCACCCAAGCTTAACGGGCTGATATATAAGAGCATGATCTGACCGGTTCTATTATACGGCAGCGAATGTTAGTCAGCACTATCTCGGCACGCTGAGGAGCTTCACGTCACGGAAATGAAGATGCTGCGGTCTGACGCAATCGAGGTAGTCTTGGGGTCCATGACGTAGCGGATAAGCTCCAAGAGCGTGGCCTAAGATGGTATGACAACGTTGCGCGCCGGCATAGGAACTATGTCGGATGCAAGTTCCTTACTATGTCTGTCCTGTCCCTGAAGCTATACCTCCGAACGCCCAAGAATGCGGTGTTTGAATGTCGTGATGCAGGACATGAGTGCCAATCGTCGAACCACTCAGGACGTTATAGATCGTGTAAAGTGGAGTAGGTTAAGCAGGAAGGCAGACCCTGGCAACATACGCCGGGATTAATGCCAAGAAAAAGAAGACTTGGTTGCAGTTGTTGAAGACTCGTCGCTTCGACGATGTAGCCCATTATAAATGCCATAGTATGTTTACAATCACCTCTGCTGGCGGCACAATCTTCGCAGATTACGTATAAACTTATTGCTTCTTTTCATTGCAATCTAAGCTGCAATAATATAGTTTAATACGTGCACGGTGTTCTGCTGTAATCTACATTTGGCAATACATACATAACCTACTCTTTTAACTTATACGTACGCAATAGTACGCATTATGACCATAACTCTCTCTTGCCGATCTTCAATAATCACAATAAAAATAATATTCAGATATAAATATATAAAAATATTAAAAATCTACATTAAAAAAAATTGTGCATGCTCAACTTACTGCATGAATTTAGTTATATTATTTTTATATTATTTTCACTTATAAAACAATCTTACTACTTTGAACTTGAATAAAAAGTTTGGTACTTTTGACGCAAATAGCATTACCTACAATATGAAACTAGTTAGGTTTGGTTACATTACAGTCTTAAATAAATAATTTCAAATAAAATAACGTAAGATAGTTATATCTATACCCCAAATTGACATAATATTACTAGTTAGACAACAAAACTTACCTTTGCATTTTTACTCCTCGCATTTCGGCGGCGAAAATCACTATTTTCCGATAAATAATCGGCAACCAGGTTATCCGATTGACCTTTTTCGAATCCTTCATCCATTTTAATTAATTGTATTAACACTAAACACAAGCGACTAACAAACAAACAAAGTACTGCGCGAGATCTCCCATCACCGTAGGCGACTAGTGAGTTCTGCCAGACCTGTGACGTCACCGCCGGCCGCGGGACTGTTAGCGGCATTTGAAATTTTTGCAAACTTCAAATGCCTGTAAAATCATAACTACTTGGTTATTTTTAATAAAACAAAAACTAGTGTATTTGTATACGTAAAAACTTTACTGTAACGAACTTTGAAGCGCTATTTCATACCTATTACCATTCCTCATTGTCATTGAAGAATTTGAACCCTAAAACCTACTCATAGTCGGTGCTTCATCACCACTGCACCAGAGTGCATTGTTTCTACACTAGAACAATGGAAGCTCAAGCTTCATAGTTATGTGAAGATCGTATGTAACGCTTGGCACCAGGCTTGAGATATTCCAGTAGTACATACCTTTATCGTGGATTTCATATATATGTCTAATAGGATTAAAATATTTTAGAATTATTTATATTAAATATTTTTTGAGGCATGCGACTGCGACTGTAGACGTGAGAAGTTGCGGGTTTGATTCCCACTCAAGGAAATGAAATACTTAATATTTTCATTTCCTCGCTCTGGTAATGAGGCAAAACACTGTACAGGCAAATTTCGCCACTCAACACGCAATGCTCCCAGAAATACGACGGAAAGTGGGGAAAGGAATTATCTTAATGGGACCCGAGTCTTTTAACACTAGGTTCCAAGGTCCCCGTACCTACCGTACTATGTACAGCGTGAAGCTAATACTGCACCTATTTACAAAATTTTAATAAATCCGTTAAGAAATCACAACCATAGCAAGATCAAATAATATTTATTTAGCATTTATTACTTACAGTTTACGAATACGATGTCCGCTGGAAATGCAACACGATTTAATTAAAACGTATCTTCAATTAATACTTGTTCGAGATGTTTACCCAGCAACACTCGCTCCCATCTTTAAAAGCTTAAAGCTTTTGAAAATAATATGAAAAAACCCTCGCCAAGTAATTGGTGTGCTTTTTGTTCTTACTCTGTTTTATTTATATCGCTAACTTCATTGGTTTATAATAATACTTGTTTTTAGCTTCACGCTACACAGGAAACCAGGGAACTTAGTGTTAAGGCACTTCCAAAATTTAAGTTCCCGATTGTGTGTTGAATTGCGAAAATGAAAATATTTAATGTTTCATTTCCTTCAGTGGAAATCGAACCCATATCCTTTCACGTTGGCAAGAATAAAGAAATCGTGCTATAAATATTATTTTGTATCACTTTTATGAAATTATGTTTTTTAATACATAGTCCACTTAATAGTATTATTTTTCAGTTTTTTTATTGTTACAGTGGCTCACTTGAAATATATCTGATTATTAGACATAGTTGTCTTGCCTAAAGAAATATATAATATCTTTCAAATAAGAAGATCAAAGAAATTAAAATATTAATAAATAATACTACATTCCCTTGAGTAGGGATCGAACCCACATCCTTATGCCCTTATACCCTGCACCACGACGAGTATTTTGATCTAACCAATAATAATTCTAAACTATTTATACGAACGCCCCACTTACTGTCTAATTAGACATCACCCAGCTCATACATCGTACACCAACACTTTATAAATAAAATATGACATTTATATAGCACGAGTTAGTAATATCGTGCGGTATGAATGGGCCTCGAATACTTGTGCCCAGGCCAAATATTTTAATTGTCTCGACGAGTCTAAAAGAGCGGATTGATAGGGTCTTTTGATGACGATTTATGTTCTGTTTACGGCGTTTAACTGCGGTGATGTAGGGTTATAGTTTTGATATGGTGTTCGTTTAGTATATTAAATGATGTTAGACATTATCTATATTCATTTAATTATAACTCTATCGTTAGTTAGTGAGTGAGTTAATAAGTGACAGATTTTTCATTTTACGTCTTTAATTTCACCCAAGCAAAGTTAGGAGTGACGACTGGCTTACTTTAAACTATATTATAATGATGACGTAACATTCAATTCAATCTGGAAGCGGAGATTAATGAGAAAAATAGTTTTAGGTCCTTGATCTATATAAATAATCGATTACAGTACAACGAAAATAAAATATTTGTTAATTTTAATTAAGTCTAAGTATTTTAACGTAGGTACTTATTAGTGCATATAATTATAGTATAAATAAATTTAATATCAATTAATTACTAAAAAAAAAAGAAATCGATTTGAATCGATTAAAATCAATAATATTTTAAATGATAGATGTGACAGATGATTGATATTAACATTTTTTCTATTGATTTTTGCATTTTTCGTTCCTTTCGACGCGTTTTTTTTCTCAGTATTTACCTATTTTATATAGGTTCGACTCCCTAATCTTTGGTAATAAAGGAAAAGAAGAGAAAGACCCGCTCTGGTAACAAAAAAAGCGCGGCGTTGAGTTACCTGTTGCGGAAATTTAATGGTGATATTCACTTTATTTATTTAAAAAATTACAGATAAACAACAAATGAAACGCAAAAAGTCGACCGAAGATGTGCGTTCACCACTCGGAGGTGAAGGTTCAATGACGAGCGAGGAAGGCGAGGAGATTGGCAGGCGCAAGAAGGCAAGAACAACCTTCACTGGCCGCCAGATCTTCGAGCTGGAGAAACTTTTCGAGGTCAAGAAGTATTTGTCGTCTGGTGAAAGAGCTGATATGGCCAAGTTGCTCAATGTTACGGAAACTCAAGTAAGTTTTGTAAATTTTGTTATTTATTCTTAATTATTATTTAGTATGCATATTTTGTAGATAATATAGGCCGTTACAAGCATTTTTGATTGTTGATTAAGCATTTCTGGATATTTTAAAGAGTTCTATGAGACGGAGCTTAACGCTATTCCGAACCAGAATAATAAAAATATAATAGGAAAAATCTGACCAACTATCATCGAGGATATTCAGAATCAAAAGAATATTAAATATCTTCTAGCTATGATATTTTTTTTGTGTTTTGAATAAATTAATAAAGATAATCTTCATATTAGAATTGTATATTATGTTAATTCAAATTTCCCCAACTGTAGCAAGTTGTCAGTTCCCCTACTTCAGCAGCAGCTTCAGCTTGTGTAGTTGGTACATCTGTCAATAGATGATATTTAAAACGTTACAAATCGCCGCCTGTAATTACTTAATGGGTCATCACCTCGTCGTTTGTTCCACGAAATACCGATTTAAACACTGTGCGAGACGAGCGCCGTTAAGACGTAAGCTGTAGCGAGTGATACGCTTATTTTTATATTTTTTTTATATATTTTTTACGGCGTCTGACTATTTACGAAGGTCATGAATTCGATTTTTACTCGAGGGAGTTAGTTATTTTCATTTCAGCGTTGCAGTGCTAAGATCCGCCTCTTATCACATACTTACGGAGTCTCTTTATCCTAGATTTCCTCTGCCTACATTGAAATTTAACCCATATCTAATGTCACAGCTAAAAATTTGAATGTCTTATTAATGAGATCATTTTGAACAAAACAACTAATTGACATTGATAAGGAGACTATTTACTGAACTTTACTTATAAATCGATCAATGTTCATTTCACCCTTACAAAAAAACCAAAACTTAATCCAGAAAAACGCAGGAACGAAAAAGACAAGAACAATCAAAGTCTGTGGCGTACAACCATTAAAAAAAATAGTCCACTGCAGTAGTCCGTCTGTGGTCACACGTGGTGGTAGACTAAGGTGGCATCCGTCTGTCTGACATAATTATTATATCAAACTACCGCCAACGACTTCTTAATAGCCTCGCGTACTGCCCTGGATTCCTGCAGAATGAGACTATGTCTTGCTCTCTAGTGTGGTGAGTTTGAGACTTCTAAGTTTTAATGTAGTGTTCGAAATTTCACATATCCAAAATTGTTCTTACTACAATATATAAATATGTATACACGTTGCATTATCAAAAATACTCATATTTGAACCCCCAACACATACTCATCGGAATTTCGCAATACAGGACGGCATCAATCGCTTCACCCTACATTATTAAACGAACTAATAATGTTATTCATCTTTGTCTGAATAACCAAAAAAGTAATTATTCTTAAAGATGAGCGTAATGTGGTGTCAAATACTTAATGCTCCCGGGCGCTCCCCTCCACTCCCCTCTGCTCCCGGCCGCTCCCGTGCGGTCGGAGTTCTGTGAAATCTTCACAAATTAAGTGCCTAGTTGCCAGCTGGTTCTCCACATCTCTTGTGCACGTTCAATTCATGAGAGGTAGCGGTTTTGTGCGAAACAGGTTTTTTTTTTTAAATTGAAACTAGAAAATTTTAAATGTAGAATTACGGTAGAGGTAGATTTTTGTTCATTAGAGTAGGTATATTGTAAAATTTTATGACACTATTAAATTCCTTTAGAGTGAATAGAATCATCTTTCAATATTTTAAGGATAAATAAAAAGAAAATTTATTGGTGTATCACTATTTCGTTCAAATCTCAGTCATTAGTAATAAGACAAGGTACATCAAAGCGATGAATTGGCAGCAATAAGTTGGCAACGGAGTGTTCTAACACCCTTTTAACCAAGGATACAGCGTATAATATAAAAACATTACTTATACTATAAAAATAACCCAAAAAATCGTAACTTAAACCACGCAGTAGCTCAAAAGAGATAATTATATTATCCAAGGTGGTACCGTCCCCCGCTGACGAGGCGCACATGGCGGCACTAATTAAAGCGTCCCATCATATTCTAAACAAAGTGAAATTAACACATGCGTCTCGCGTGACACCAGGCCCGTGCATGGATGCAGGCTCCCGAAACTCATTGTTTAATTATATTCCAAACTAGCGACTGAATAATAAACAAAATAAACTATATTTAATTATAGTAACTTTAAGTACCTACTAGAGGTACTATTTTGTGACATATTATAACACAAGTGTTAGGACACTCCGTTTCCCACTTTCCATCGAAATTTTTCGAGGCATTCCGTGTTGAGTGGTGGAACTCAACGCCGGGCTTTTGCCTTGGCGCTAGAGCGAAGAAATTAAATTCCTCGAGTGGGGATCGAACCCACAACCATCGCGGTATACGTGCCACAACGGCCTCTACTATACAGTACTATATATTTTTTGTGTTAAACTTCGGCACAATAAATGATTAAACATAACTTCAAAACCATTTAAATTAACCACTAATTACTTGTCATCCTGTTGAAAACCGATTTGAAATGATCTAAAAAAACCCTCCGCAGTCTAACAAAATCAACATTCACTCTGCTTTACGCGCCATCCGCTCTTTAATTGCCTTTCCCAAAATATTTGGACACGTGTGTGTCGTGAAGTTGCAAATCTTTAACTTAATAAGTTAGTGACAAAAAAAACCTTGTTAAGTGCGTCATTCTTTTTCTTCAGCTTTACGCTGTATCCCGCGCACAGCAGGGTAGGCAGAGAAAACCTAGTGTTAAGACACTCAGTTCCCCATTTTCCGCCGATTTCTGGAGACATTGCGTGTTGAGTGGCAGAACTCAACTTAAGAAAGAAAATAAAAGACATATTAAACGTTTTAATGATTAAGTAATAAGTGTTTCGCTACAATTGAAACAGAGAATCTGCACACTATAGTACAAGACTAACAAAATTCTCTGAAGTAAAATAGTCTAAGTTAGTCTATTTACATAGCTAAGTGGCTTATTAATTCGCGGTCGTGCGTCTGTTTGTTCGCCAGTACGAGTACGAATACGAATACGAATTCAATATTATTTTACCACAATCGCAGGAATAGCAACACTAATTGACTACTCCATTTATTTAATATTTACCAACAGCTATTTCGAGACACGCAATTAAGGACTTTATTGCTTTAATATAGAATTAGTTTTTATTTGTTTGTATAAGTCAGTTAGGATACTTTGGTTTGGGCGTGTATCGGTTCCACTGGGAGAGGAATGTACAGGCTGATCTTATTTCGTTAATATTTCGAAGGGGACGCTCTTTTGATATGAACGCACGGAGATAATTAATCTTTGTTAATTTATCGTATCGAGATTTGTTCTGTTGTAATATAGAGTATAGAAATATATTTTTAACCGACTTTTGTAAAAGGAGAACCTTTCTCAATTGGAGTGTATTTTTAATTATTTATTGTTGGACATACATACTGTTGTTATAATATAGCATCTATATAGACTTTATTTTATTAAAAATACATAATAGAAAATACGCTTAGAAATATTATAATTAAGATCAGTTTCATTTTCTTAACAAAATATTATATTTAAAATCCTAAATAACCTAAAATATTATCATGAAAAAGGATCAAGTTTATACAAACATAAGTCATACTAAGCACTAAACAGCCTATGTAACACTAAACATGTCTCGCCCAGAGCACATGTCACGTGTTAAGTGTTCTCGTCCCCTCCTCTCGCGTCCCTGACTGAGTGCGCGTGCGCAACCTATTGAGATGGCTGGGAATGTTTAATTGATATTATCACGCTTTATACATATTGTACGCCCCTATGGCTCAATGGGGGATATGTGAGATTGGTTGGGATGGTTGTGGGTTCAATCGCCGGTTGGGATGATTATATTTATTTTTCATTTTCCGAAATTACGGAAAATGGAGAATTAAATATTATGACACATCTTATTGGGGGGTCGTAGGTGGCAGTGATTTTTTGATGAAAATATTAGAGGTTTTTGTATTTCTTTTTTTCTGTATTTATTAAATTTCTATAAATTTATGTTGAGTGGAAAAACTCAGTAAGGATCGGAATCACGAGCCTCACACTTAATAATAATTAAACAATTATAAATTTAAGCTTTTTTAATGGACATAACATAGAATACCTATCAGAGGCACTCATAATTCTAACAAAAATAAAAGCTCCCAAGCGATGAGCTTCCTGCGAGCTTACACACACACACACTCATTACAATTGAATGCTCAATTACAACAAACACAGCTTTTCATGAAAATCATATCCGTATTGCGTAACAAACGCGGGGCAAACAGATTTCAATAGACACTAATAGTGTGTAATCAGTTGTTATTAAATTATGAACACGCTAACTACTATTTTGACCCATAATCATGTAGTAATAAAACCTATAATCCTATATTTCGGGAAAAATCATCAGATATTCATAATCCCAGTACAAATAGACGGGTCTTTGAGCGATTCACTTTTGGAAATAATACCTATTACGGGAAATATTATGGAATTTCGACTTTATCCTCTGGAAATAAAGTCGATTTTGTAGTTTTAGTAAGGCAGATATGTAACGATGGAGCTTAGGGTTGCCAAGCGACGGAAATGCGATGTTTATTTCTTGTTTTGACGGACTTCATGCTCCAAGTTGAGTGTCATATATATGAAACATATGAATTTGTTGAAACTTGTTGGTTTTAGTATTGGGTGGTTTGTTCTTTTTGCTATAGATATTATGTTGTGATTCATGATTTATTATTAAGGTATGTAATTTGTTTTGTATTGATGGTTCAAATTAATCTTTGTGTTATTGGCATTGTCTAGACTACAGTTGTTATAGAAATATATATTTTATGTATGATAGTTATTAATTAAACTAAAGGAAAATTAATAAGTTTTAAGTTTATCACTTAGTTATATTTAGATAAAAAAATAAGATAGAACTAAGAATTAAATTATATTTATTTATAATTTTTCATATAAATTAAAATAATATATCTTTTACAATATAATTGGATAAATTCTTAATTATTACATAAAACAAAATATAAAAAAAATACTTGGACATTTATTTTTATTAGTGACGAAAAAATATCCTTTAACTTTATAAATATAACATCATACACATCCCTAGCGCACATTTTGTTAGCCCACAGCCGGTAAATGGGTCGTCAAATCGACGGTCGATTGGTATTGCAAGGTAAATAAATTAATATAAATTAATAAGCACCAATTAACATAATAGTTGATTTCGTAGGGCAGTGCGGCACTCTTTAAATATAGAGCAAGTTCGATGTCAAGTCTAGGCAACGTTTATATATTTCTCTTTTAATTTTCTAGGTCTGATTAGAGAAAGTGCGAAGTAACATTTGATTCTGTAGGTTTAAATTCAAGCTAATATAAATATTAAATTTTGGTTTCACATTTTTCAATAGAAAATTGTACTCGGTACATATCTATAGCTGAAAGTGCTTCACTTCGCGAAATCACGTTTCACGCTTCATCACTGTAAACCGGTACCCTTAGGAAACGGAGCGCCAAATGCGACAATCTCTCTATACCTCTTTTTCTTCGTCTACTATCATCAAACTCTTCATACATGCCCGCCGAAGGGACCTCATACGTTCGACGAGACTTTTCTCCAGTACTACACATGTTCTCGTAGGTCCATCGAAATCTCCCGCTGGCTCTCTTTCCAGTTACTCTTGCTTACAAAGTAAAAAGCCGTAAATTAAAAGCTCTTATGCGTATAAAATGAATTAAGCATTCAAAATAATTAACATTTATAAAAAACAGTATACGAGTATCGTTATAGAGTAATTAATGATGCATCGCTGTAAACTGATTGGTCTCTTAAAAAGATATTATTTCTTTATAATTTAATTTTAGTCAATAATAAAATTTTATAATTTGTATAATATAGTTTTTTTTAAATTTTATAAATTTCAATGTTTTGGTAGCTTTAGAAAATTCTCGTATATTGCTAGGAGGCAGACAGAATATTGTAAGGCATTCCAACATATTGTAAAGGTACTTTTACTTTCCCATTTTAAGACAAAGAACTGCGCTGATTTTCATCATACGAATCTGAAGTCAGAGAGTGTCTTGACACTAGATTTTCTAATGGATATCGAAAAAAATAACAGTAACTAATTTGTTATTCTGCGTATTTCAGTAGAGTAGGATTGGCCAGACGTAATTATATTTTGTTTTTGTTTCATTATGTTATCACCCTAGGGCAAGGGAGCTTAGAGAGACTTTATCCACTGGTATTTGTAGGGTGTGTGTTTATAATTTCAGCAATTTTTCTCCTGGACATTCTTATAAATGTTTTGTAAATATGAATCATTATTAGTATAAATACTTTTCAAGTAAGCTCTCAATTCGATTTAAGCCACAAATTCCTTCAGATACTATACGTACATGAAGGTATTAGTGTAAGTATCTTCCACACTAATTTTTAATAATTAAAGAACTGAAGACTATCTGGTTGAGAGCGATAATCTTGATATTATTGATTTTGATTTAAAAAATCTTTTATCGTCGGATGGTCCATTTATGTAACCTAGTTATTTCAATTTGACCACAGAGGCGAAGCGAAGCGAAAATAAAAACTTATTAAAAATAATAATGAACAACAGAAACATGGCAACCCTACTGCCAACCGAAACGATTACGCTGGTCATTGGATACGTAATTTAAATTAATAAAGCGGCTATTAATGTTTGATCGATGGAGCAATAATCGCGTCGTGACAGCCCTGCCTCACGTGCCGCCTCATTAGTGGGTAGTGGGTACGAGCGCCGCGGCGGGGGACTTTGTAACGGATTTCGTTACTTTTTGTTTCTTCTAAGTTATTCTAAGATATGTATTATGGTTGAGGCTGGCAGTGGTTGGTGATTCGATCTCTACTTGAGAAATTAATTATTTTATTCTGCAGGGCAGGCAGATGGAGCCTAATGCTTAGATATTTCGTTCCCTATTTTCTGCCGAATTCTGAAGGCATTGCGAGCTTGCCTCGACTCCAGAGTGAGGAAATGAAAATATTAAATATTTAATTTAAATGAGGATAGAACCCACAACCTGTCGCTGTCGCGTATATATTTACACGCTTGTGCCTCTGTACCACGAGTGGCTTCATCTACTTATTATTCTAATTAATATCGAATTTACAATTCCATCGATCATTGAAGTGCCGCCAACATTTGCATAAACATAGACAAACAGTTGCTAGTTGCTTCATAATCTCGAGTTGTTCAGATCACTTTTTTGTTATCATTTATTAATATTGTTTTTAGGAGTATTGTGGCACATTGGGACACGGTTAAAAGCGATGGTTGTGAGTTCGATATTTAGTCATAAGAATAATTATATACTTGGAGATTGGTCAGAGTGATAATTTTAGTTATTTCCATACATAACTGCTTGGGTATCATAATAAATTATTTTATTATCACGCTGTAATTCTGTACACCAACAAGGAAAGTATCTTAGGAAGTCTTTGAGTACGACCCGAACCCACAAACGTCTCGCTGAAAGAACGCTTGTACCCCTGTGCTATCGCGGCTTCATCAAAGGGACAATATATTTCTGCCTCGATTTTAATACCTGAAATCGTTAGATAGATTTATAAAGAAAAATCCGGTAGACCCAAGACTACCTCACCTGCCTCTACTAGACCGTAAATACACCACAAACGTCAGTAAACCCATTCAGGCTATTAAGCAAATACAATTAATTTAAATGATCATCACTCAGGGACAAAAAAAGATACGTTTTAATTTCGGGACGCGCCTGCAAGGGATTTGATTTATCTCCCATTATCTAGCTGTAGGGCTGCCTTCTGTTGGTTACGTTAAAATATTTAAAGAAAAAATCGGAGAAATTCGGTAATTTTGAGGCACCAGTGTATGACGGTAAACGTGATAGGTCGTGCGTTTGATTCCTACTCCAGGAATTGAAATATTTCATATTTTTATTCCCTCGCTTTGATAACGAAGCAAAGCGCAATGTTGAGATCCGCCAATCAACACGCAAATGTGGGGGACATTTCAGCGTGAGGGCAAAAGTCAGGAACGAACGTGTTTTAATGGAAACGGAGTATCTTATTCCTAGGTTCCCTCTGCTTATCCTCCAGGATACAAGCTACATAAAAATAAACATAAAACTCGCTTTGTTATTCCAACACTAATGATTTTTTGTATCATTTTTTTCTTTGACGTGTTATGAAATATACTAAGACAAAGAATAATCTTTTATTGCCCCATACATAACACGCGGTGCTATCAAATGTAATCTTAGTGACAATTTTAATTGCCTCCATTTTATTTATACATATTATAAGAGGATAGAACCTATTTTAGTTAGCGTTTGTTGTTGTGTTAAATTATTAGGGATTATCTATATCCGGGTAGTTAAATTTACCATTTGTATATTTTAAAGCCGTTGTGGTGCAGTAGCCCTATGTATGACTGTGAATGCGATGCTCGTGGGTTCGACTTCCACTCAAGAGAATGAATGATACAATATTTTTATTAACTCAGGCTCTGGAAACACGTCAACCGAGGCCAGTTTCGGCGAAAGTGGAGAACGGAGTGAGTTAACACTACCTTTACTATGTCTGCTAGTTTATACGCCGGATACAATAGTAAAATACATTTAGGCTTAGTGGAAGGGAATATGTGAATATAGGTTTAAAATATACTAACTTTGTCATATTAGTATGTTTCTAATTGTTTCGTATTTGGTTTATAATATTTATCTTGCCATAAATAACGCTGGCTATAATTTAAGGTGACTTCTTCAAGTTACTTTTCTATATGTTACTCTGTTATCTACCAATAGATAGAATTAAGATACGAGAAATAAATCTATAAATTAACACTTTTTAACGGTAAGCCATATATTATCTATCTATCTTTTCTGAGATTCGTTCCAACTTGGCCGATAATTACAAAAAAAAACTTTAATCATCTCTTATCTTTGACTAGATTTTTTTTCTAAGAACGTGACAAAATTTTGAAGCTATTAACAGGTACAGACAAAAACTTCTTATAAAAACTATGGCTTCATTTCGGCACGTTAATAGGCCATGAGACTGTAATGTTGTTTTTTTTACAACTTGGTGACAAGATGTGATTTTTTTACTTCAAGCTAGAGTAGGAAACAAAGAACTTAGTGTTAAGACACTCTGTTCTCCACCTTCCGCCCAAATTTCGAAACATTGCGTTTTGACTTGTGGAGTTCATGGCAGCGCTTTATCTTATCATCAAAGTGAGAAAATGTTAATAATTAGTTCCCTGAATGGCAATCGAACCTGAAACCACGTTTACAGTCAGACATGGCACGACGACCTTGGTTTTTAAAATATTCAATATTTACATTTCCTCGGTCTGGTAACAAGAAAAATCATAATGTTGAATTCCAACGCTAAAACGCAGTTTCCAAAATTTGACAGAAAAGGGATTCGGAGTGTCATAACACTAGGTTCTCTCTGTCTACACTGTTTTATACCTGTATATATACAGTAAAACTAAAAAAAATGCTACCAAAATGGAAATCGCCACTGATTCCACAATAAAAACCTCAATTAAAATATCCCGAACTGCGCTGAGAGCTGTAAAACATTATTAACCTTTCACAGTAACTCCGCTTTAATTTCCTCAAAACTCACAAATAAACAATCGAATAAAATCACTAGAGCACTCATCGGCCACTTAAATATACCAACATAACTAGACCCATACATAATTTCACAAAGAACTTATTTCTAAGGGGAAAAAGCTCATTTTATAAAAGCTCAACCTTTGATAAGGGTCATGGTAATGTGGTCACCGCGCACTTAGAGGCTAGTGATGCAAATGTTTGATATAATTGTAGCTTATATCGATACAACGAGCGAGTTATCGGTTTTAATTGGTATTGGTATACGATATAGGATTTTGTACTTCCGCGTGCGTTAGTTGTGTTTAAAATGTATTAAGTGCTTTTTTTGACGTGTAAATAAACTGGTAATTGAGTTATGTTTTATGTTTTTCTTGAGGCCATTAAATATCATATAATTAAATATTTATTTAAGCATATTAAAAGGTTTACTTCTCTCTTGGGATTGTTAATAATTACATAGTGAATTTAAATCTTCAATTACTTTGTACACATTAACAACTACTGAAATAGCCGCAGTAAGCTTTTTATTTTACTTATTATATTTAACCGACATTACATGATAAGCGTTGACTTGATAATATTATTTTGTTGTATGTTTATTTTTGTGATTAATATCTGTTGCACGTACATCCCTTGCAAATTTTTAATAATAATTGAGAACGGAATATTCTGAAAAGTAAGGAGTGTTTTTGCACCCTGCTTTTCCCGCATAGCAGGATAGGTAGATGAAACCCAGTGATAAGGTACTACATTCACCACTTTCTGTAGAATTTTGGAACTTAACGATATGCCCTAATGATACTTTCTCAACGTTCGCCATGATGACCTCAAACATCTATCACTATTATTAAATGAAATTAATTCTATTTCACAAACATCTTTATAAAAAACAGGAATTAATTAAACAATTATCGATATAACAAATCAACATCACCATACTTATCAAAACCCCAACAATTTCGAAAATACTCCCTTCACTTTGGAATCTCGTAAACCATATTCATCGTTATTCTTACTCATTGTTCGAGCGAGACAGATATATATGTTTGTAAGAATTAGAAAGGGACGGAAACATAAACAGGATGACGAAACACTTTTATGAAGAGTGTAATGGGTTAAATTCAACGTCAAATTGGTCGTTTAATAGGGTGATGTCAAAGTTGTGAATATTTGAGAGAGCTTTTGTTTAATTGTTTATGTTTGTATGGAGAGCTCAGCTTTTTGCAGCTTTTCTTTTATTTTATTTGAATAAATATAGACGTTTTAGAAGTTTTGATAGTTCAGTTATACGTTAGTGTAGATTCGTTTCTCTGTTTGAGGTAACTTTTGTATTCAGGTTGTTATATTCGCATATTTATTAAGTATTTTTATTTTAACGTAATGCGTATTTTAACGTGAGTTACTAAAAACTCTTTAAACTATTAAGTTTAAAAAAATATATTTCTATTTAATTATAATACAAACATATTCCCTAAAAAGGGTAAAATGAATATACCTACAAAATAATTGCGAAATCAAAACGATTTTATATTAAAGATAGCTTGTTAGAGATTGTTATTAGTAAAATCGGTAGTAAGACAGTCTTTGCAAGCTCTACAATTAACGATTTTTTATTGTATTTTTCTTTGTATCAGTTGTGTGTGCAATGAAGTATTTATCTATATAGAAACTATTTCTCACTCCGTTCCCATTTAGATTTAACTTCCGTTCCCAAGTTTAGCGGAACTCATCGCCGCGCTTCACCTCGTTAAGAGAGCGAGGAAGTAAAAACATTAAATCAATTTTAAACTAAATATATGCATAATGAAAATAGCTACCATAAGATCTAAGCAATCCCAACAGACATACAACATCTCAATTACGTCCATACTCTCCGTACATATCAAATACAACCTCACCTGATACCCGCAGTCGGAAATAATACTCCTGACAGGAACTAACATGACGTTTGATACATTCGAACCGTACTGTATAGCGGGCCATTTCTCGCCAATTATACTACCTTGCTTTTTTTACACACAAGCAGATATATCTCTTAAGCTTTCAGTTTAAGTTTCAATTTGCCATACCAATTGAAAGCTGTGAAAGCTCTTGAGGGATAAATTGATAAGGAAATGTAAACTCTATTTGTGAAGCTTTTAGAGTTTAACTTCCATTAAAATAAAGATCAAAGGCCGATGTTGCACGACACACCGCAATAATATGGTGATATTCGAAAATGGTTGTTAAGGGACGGATTGTGTTTTGTTTATTTAATGTTTTTTTATTCTCTATTTATTTTTAATAATTGTTATTTAAATCATTATAATTTACTATAGCGTCTAACTGAAAACACGATGGCTGTGGGTTCAATCCCTACTGAGGGGATAAATTATTTTCATTTCCTCGTTCAGTATATAAACTAAGGGGTTGGACTCCATCGCTTAGCACATAGTGCCGAACGGAGTGTCTTAACACTAGGTTCTCTTTGCATATCCTGATGTATGCTGGATAAAAAAATAGCTGAAATGCTAGTAAATGAATGTTTTGTTTGTTTTTGGCATACAAACTACACTAAGCTTTTACTACTTGGCTCGACCTTAGATAGCTTTTAAATATGCAACACCTAAAAAATTGATAAATAGTGAGTTACTTTATTGCAGATAAAATGAATATTTCATAGAGGCCGTTGTGACGTAGCAACACAGTGTCTGAACACGATGGTGGTAGGTTCGATTCCCACGCGGGTTACCGACTTTGAATTAAGTCAAATAATTGAATTCAAAATAATAAATTACATGCTTAATTTTTTAAACGTAGCTTACTAAAATAAACATTACTTTTCTTTATTGATATGACTTACATTTTGAATAAATAATTATTATTTCTGATTTCTTTAAATTTTATAAATGTCTTATATCTGTTATATCACCGCCTCTTAAATCTGTACTAAGGCGCGCGTTCACAGTGAACCATTACACAGTTACTTGACGAGAGCCCTTCCTGCGTTTGATCTGATAGCTTATATTGCACTTACAATTATTTACTTGCTAATATTGTCTAAGATAATAAATAGATCAAATAAGAGAAGCAAGAGAGAGCTGGTCTATCTTCCTTCTCTTATTTGACTATGTATGTAAAGTGAAAATAAAATGTATACATATGTTTATCTATTACAATAGTGAAGCCGTCGTAACTTCGCTCTGGTGAGCGAGCAAAGCGTTCTGCCTCTCAACACACAATGACTCCAAAACACAGCTGAAAAGTTTCATGATAGGTTTGGAGTGTCCTAACAGTAGTTTCCCAGGTTCACAGACATGCTATATGTGGGATGCTGATTGAAGCTATAAAAAGCTTGGGGCTGTCATAGCACAGCGTCACAGTACGTAAATGCGACAGATGCGAATTTGAAAGGAAAGAAATTATTTTCACTTCCTCGATCTATAAAATGGGGAGAGGAGTGTCTTGGCACTAGGTTCCTCCTGCGTCCCTGCTATATGCGGGACACTGTGGTAAGTGGGATAATTAAATAAAGTTAAATATATCATCTGGAAGTTTAGCACTAATCGTAAGCAGCCACTGTCGCTTCCTCAGCTCGGTGCCAAATGGTGCTCGATAACCGTTAAACACTCTATAGTTAGCTTGTTGGGACAGTCTGCTTTTGTACTATATAGCCTAAATATATATCTATACATATTGTAATAAAATTGTAAGTAATAGCTGTCTGTACATAAAAGATATATGTGAATAATTATTATTTTGAACATCGACAAATGTAATGTTTTTTTGTGTTTGTCTGTGCGTTTGTCCTCGCCAATCTTAGAAATAGCTAATGAAGTGAATGAAAGATTGTGATGTAAGAGCGAACAAAAGATTTAGGCAGAGTGAGTGGTAACAGAGGTAGAAGGAGACCTCTGTAGACGTAAAAACATAGTTCAGGTATCATAGAACCTGAAGAAGATCAAGTAAGAAACATGAGAACCCCGAGAGCATATATATTCATTCGGGTTGACGATAAATAGGAGGTGTAAGAGCTATAAAGAGACCGTAAAAGCTTATTAAATTACGTTAGGCTTAGGTAAGATTAAACTAACTTTGTAGATAACGTACGGCGTTGGGTTCCGTTACTTAACACGGGAAGTCTATACTCGTTCCCTCTAGCTACGTTGCTATATGCGGGATACAGCGTGAAGCTATCTAAACACTTAAATAGACTAACAAATGTAATATAGCTATGGAAACTAAATAATCGTCTAATAACCTCCTCCTCATCGCTATTCCTCTCCAGATTAATAGATATTGTGTCATAATTGACTTGATCTGTGGCTCGGGACGGGTCTAAATATACTTGCGGAGTTGAAATAGATCGATAGTTAGGTAACAATTGAAGGTAAACTTACCTGTTTAAATTTACTTTGACTATATTTTTTGACGGTGAAGAAGTAAAGTAAGTTAGTCTTGTCTTTGTGTAGTGTATTTGAGGTCAAATTTAAGCAATTTGTTTATTATTTGAATAGTAAACGATTTTTTTTATTCACGCCATTCCATTTGCAGGTATTGCATGTACGTTTCTGAACGAGTATATAAAATTATTCATTGACATTTGACATATTTGTCAGTCAATTCTGTTTATTAAATAAGTATATAATCATGTAGTTCAAGCGGGCGAAGCCGCTGGCAGGAATTGTATATCTATGATACATGGCTTCGCCTTCATGGTCTTAAGAAAATAGCTACCCAACAAAAACTAAAAAACTTCAAAATCCAACAAGTAAACACTATTAGTATGTCAAAGTCCAGATTTGCGATGCAGTAGTTACGGAGCTATAACATGTATTATACATACATACAACCAGTAGGAGTGTACCAGATCGATTGTACTTGTACAGAATACTCCAGTGTATTTGATGTAACAAGGCACTATTAGCTCAGGTACTGACCTGCGACACCGTGCACCGAGCACTTTGCACCGATGCAGTTCACTAGATTAGTTTACTATTATATAGATTACGCTTGTATGTTAATTGAGACTTTGATTTATGCTTCTCTTAATCGTACAATAAATATTACTTAAACTTAACGTCATTTTTAGTTTTAGTGCAATAAGTTATTTTTGATTAATTGAACCCACAACTACCTCGTTCACAGTTAGACGCTGCCTGACTCATATTTTAATTCACTTAATAATTAGAGTAAAAATATCTCCAAAACCTAACTTACCGTCACCAGGACCACTGGTGTCGTTAATCTATAAACTATATACAATATAATTATCACATTACAAGCACAGTCGGGAACCAAACCAGTATCTACCGTTGAGCGCCCCATTCGGCGTAGGTTAATTAGCACAGCCCTCGCGGGCCTCTCAACAAAGCGACGTTAAAAAGAAATCATCTTTTTCTTTGTTATCTGTGCCAATTATTTTCTTTGTTCTGTTCCACGTCGTTGTAATTTTTTTATTATACCCACCTTGCGTTGCTTTACCTTACGTTACCTTATTATTGAAGATTCTGGTACAGTGGGTCCTCGGTGTGTCGCTATCTCACAGATCTTTTTGTATAGTGTGTTGTTAGTTTTTGTCAATTTTTTACCATAGGAGAGAATGAAAGTGTAACTTAGCATATCTGGAATATAATAAACCTAAGAACCTAATGTTGAGACCGCTTATCACTTTACGCTGGATTCTGGAAGCATTATGTGTTGAGTATGCGAAACCCAACGTCGCGCGTTAACTCTTTATCAGAGCGTAGAGCAAAATATTAAATATTTTCATTTCCTCGAGTGGGAATCGAATTAGCAAACTTGCGTTTACAGTCAAACACTTGTGCCCTTGCGCCACTAGCCTCATACATTAGCCTTACACATTATAATATAAATTTGTTAATACCAATTCCCAAAATAACATGAACCTCTTATACCCATATAGGCTATCCTCTTAGCCTCTTAGGTCTAAAACGTTGTATTGCACATAATTGCCAGTTTCCTGAGATAGGGTTACACATACGAGCACACAGCGACACGCCGACAGCGCTACGCGATTGATCTTTTAACTTCCGTCGTGTTTGATATGCTCTATATCGTTTTGGTAATTCGCAAAAATGTTTGTATTATAAGATTAGTGAAACAAATATGTTTAGAATATATTTTAAAAACGGATATGTGCCATATTAATAGTAGTCAAAAAACTCTATGACTCTATTTTTTAACAATATATTAGAATTTCAATATGGCGTTATATTCCAAGTGGTACTAGTTCTAATTAAGTAATGCAATATTTTACTACACTTATTGCAGAAAACACTACGCGACTGCTTAAACCACCGAGAAAAGTGATCCTTAAAGAGAGAAATTGGATAATTTTTTTTGACGTTTGTTCTAAAATCTTAGACTAATAAACGTAGTGGAACACATTTTTTCCAATTCGATGTTACCCCTAATTAAATAAGAACCTATTACGCTTCAACTGCCCAAGGATCTACAATCATAAACGTTTAATCTCCCATACGGTAGTTACTTAAGTCATAATTGCGGCTTCCTGAACTCCCATTACTAGCGATTGATCTCGCCCACGCTTACTTTGTAATTATATCATTATCTTCTATAAATGGGGCAAGCGGTTGTCGAATTTTAAAGTAGTGATACGTCACTAACTCACTAGATCACATTTCGACGGCCTTCTAATCATACATGTGACAACGACGCCAGTCGTGGAACAGCGTTGGCTGTAACGCGATGGTTGTCAGTAGGTTTTCCATTGCGGAAAATGGTTAAATTTAAATTACTTTAATTGTTTCTTCTGTTGTTTTCTCTTTTGTATTACATAATGTTTCCAATATTAGGTCGTGTATGAAATACGGAGTGTCTTGACACTATATCACCTCTATTTATTAATATGAGAAAAGGCAATTAGCAATTAGGCTTGCCTATTAAAGGTAATAAAACGATTTTGATTCAAATAGTTCCGCAGAGGCGAAACGTGCCAAAGAGAAGGCAGGAAGGTGAAGAAACGTAGCAATTATAGAGACTACAGAGTGGACTGTAATTGTCAGACACTTGAGTGTCCACGTACAGCGTACGGCGTACGGTGCTGGCGAGTGTGGAAATACTTTTATTTTTCTTCCTATGCTTACGAATTTTGTATGGAATTTTGCCTAAAATGGTTTGGATTTTCTCAGTGTGAATAAAGGAGCTTTTGGTTTTTTTTAGTGAACCCTGTGTTAAGGCACTATATTGTTAACCAAATTGTTGACATAATTTTTTTTTTAGCTTCCAGCTGTACACCGCATACCTATAGGCAGGGTGGGCAGAGGGAACATGGGCCTAGTGCTAAGACACTCTGTTGACATTAAGGTTCCGTTTCCCACTTTCCGTCGGATTCTCGAGGCATTGCGTGTTTAGTTGTGGATAGCTCAGCCTCGTTGCGAGAACGAGGAAATGAAAACACTTAACATTTCATTCCCTCGAGTGGGAATAGAACCCACAACCTTTGTGTTTCCATTCACACGCTTGTGCCCCTGCGCCACGACGGTCTCTATATATTTTCAATTCCAATCAAAATATTAAAAAAAACCGGATATACTCTTTCACCTGTCAACCGTCGATATTTAATCCAATTGAAATAATGTAACCATATAATTTAGTATCGGATAAATACAACGAGCGCTCACAAAAGGCAATTAACTAATAATCTAAATTAAGCTTAGTTTTAAAACCGCAGTATAACGACGAGGCCGTAATTACAAAGTGATGTATAATTTAATTCGATTAGAATCACATTCGTATATTCAAACAATACTAATTGTATGTGAATTTGGATGTTTGTGGATAGACTATAAATAACCAATAATTCCGCATAGCAGGGCAGCCTGAGGGATCCAGGGAACTTACTGTTAAGATACTCCGTCACGTTAGACACTTGCCCTCTTTCCGTTGAATCCTGGAGGCATTGCGCGTTGAGTGGCGGAACTCAATGACGCGCTTAGCATCGTTACTAGGGCAAGTTAGATACTTAATAAAAATATTAAACCAACCAAAAAAATATTATTACCGAAGTTGAATCCAAAACGGCCCTGTGATAAATATAAAATAACGCTATAACAAACTAAATAAATAACTCTCTCTCCGACAAAGCCGAGGTATATCACTAAACAAGTTGTAACAAGTCCAATCGCTTAGTGTAGACCACAGCCGTCCAGCTCAGGAGTGTATCAAACGCCACTAAATCAATTGTCATACGAGAATTTACCGCAAACGGTATGCCATCGACAGTTGTATACGCAATCTGTACATAATATGCTTGGGAGGCTGTTGTGGCACAGTGGTGGAGTGCAACGATGGTTGTGAGTTCGATATATACCCGGGTGAATTCATTATTTTTAATTCCTCATTCTGCTATAAAACAAAGCGTTTACAAAATAACATGGGGATTGTCTTAACACTAGTTTCCGTACTATTTCCCCTCAATTTTCGGGTAATTTTCGAAACATTGCATGTAAAGTAGCAGCGCTCTATTTCGCGCTTTATCTTGCTATAAGGCCGAGAAAATACGAATAATTTATTCCCCCGAGTGAGAATCGAATCCAAAAGCGTCGCTTTTATAGTCAGACTCAGTGCCAATCCCTATCTCTGAGTTGTACTTAATCCAAATTAACTCTTCTTCGTATACCTGCAAGGTACCTCGTCCAAACGCCTGCAACGCGACCGCACGTTAATCACAAATGCGGTAATGGGTAGAATTATATTTATAGCTATTATTATAAGATAGATAGCTGCCGCTTAATTATAAGATAGATAGATATTGTATATCGACTTTAAACGCGACGGTTGTGGGTTCAATTTCGACTCACGGAAGTGCTTATTTAAAGTTTAATTACATGACCCAGATTTTTTTTTTCAGATTTACGCTTTAACTCCTGTGTAACAGGGTAGGCAGAGGGAACCTAATTCTTAGTCAGATTCTTCCTTGTCCACCTTCCACCGAACTTTCGAAACATTGCGTGATGAATAGCTGAACTCAGTACCGCGCTTTGCCTTGTTATTCCCCTGAATGGGAATCAAACCAATAATTGCAAATAATTCACATATAAACATTCCCCCAACTCCGATTCGTACCCGCGACCTCTCCATGCATAACTAACGCAACGATTATCGCTGTCAACGTATCCAAATCTACTTCTGCAGATAACGTATCGACGTAGCGAGCTTGACCGCACGTCAATCACACTAATGCGGTCTGTTATATACATTTGCTTATAGTCATACAATATATTAATTATTTAATCTATCTAAGCTTAAAATTAAACGCTTCACGCTGTAAAACTGTAAAACATAGTGTTAAAATACTCTGTTCCCCAAGTAAAATATCTTTTTTTGAGGGTTATATGAAATAGAGCCTCGTAGCGCAGTGGAAAAGGGTCTAGTTGTGGGTGCCACTTGCAATCTATGTATAGGTACCTAGATACGAAATTCACTTTCATTATTAGATGGAATAATAGATGGAGTGCCTAAATTCTCTAACTACCAAGCTTTATGCTGTATAAAGTATAGAAGCGAAAAGCTAAAAAAACAAAAAAAGAGAATAAACCCTCCGCTCCTCACACGGTATCTTTTACCCACAAATAACCCAAAAATGGAGAACAGAAAAATATATCACTAGATCCCTTATGTGTACACCACCTTAAACACAACAATAACAAAAGAGAACACTCATACTAATGCACCCCTAAAATAAAAAATCTTCCATACAAAAGAAATATTCACAAAAGTGTAGAAATCAATTCGCATTACACGCCGGATTGAACCTCCTACGTCAGCGCAGTCGGCGGCACCGCGCCGCTGAACCACCAAGTAATATGACCCCTCTAACACTTAGTTTATTACGTCAAAAGAAATCGCTTGTAGGGTTGACACGTTCATATTGATATTATTTACTTTTTAATATTTGCATTTATTTCTTATATTATTATTCTAAAAAGATAAATCAATTTTATTTAAAGTTTTTACAATTACACACATGTTTACGTAATTCTCATACTATTATTACCATGCAGAGAGGAGGAAAGGAGGAGGATTCGCTTGTTTCACCGTTTTACACTAGTGTTAGGTAAACTGGAATGGCGTGTTGGATCTATCTTGTAATTTTACCAAATCTTAGAAATAATAATCATATCAAAAACTATTATCATATAAATATTTCCAGTACAGTTACGGTACAATTTCCAATATAATCTACTTTGTGTGTAGGTTTGGCTCTTAATAGATTCAGACACTTGGTAATTAATAAAAAATAATAATTGGGCACGCCACCTGTATGAGAGTAGACGAGGCGACAGAGGTATGGAGAGTCTATAACATTTGACTCCATTCTTTCTAGCTACCTCTAGACATAAAATCTAAGCTAAAGAAATAATAATAAACTAATTAAAAAAGCAACATTTGAAGTGACAACCCTGTAAAAACACGTAATAGACACAATTTAAAGCAAGTCATCATTAAAATAAAAGCGTGGAAACGAGCCTCCCCCGACGTGCGTTATCAACGCGTCGACTGAGGACCGGGAGGACCGAGGACTGAGGGTCCACGGGACGGGAGATCAATTCATTCTCATCATTTTGTATGAGCTTTTAGATTCTTTTCGTGTTTTAAATTATTTATACTATAAAATATTTGTTTCTTGCTTAAATTATGTACGACGGTTGTAAATTCGATTCTAAGTTACAATGATATATTTATAATATTTTTGGTTTGTTAAGAGGGTTTGTATTGTGGCGTTAGGTTCCACCACAACGACTACAGGTTAGAAGTGCAGTTTTAAACTCTGCTACATTTAAATATTTCAATATGTTTGTTATTCTAAATGAGCATCCATTTTAAAATATTGAATAATTGATAACTATAGAAGAAATATATAATAAGATTAGGTGCGGCGTTAAGTGCCGCCACTTAGCAAGCACTCTCTCATCGGAAAACAAAAAACGGAGTGCCTCAACACTAGGTTCGATCTGCCTACCCAACATTGTGGGAAAAAGGTGTAAACTTTCAACAAGATATTGCAAATAAAAATTTTAAGATCGCGTTACATAATACAGAGTTTAAAGCTTAATTCATTCGACACCTGTCCCACTCCCACTCCCAATCCCAGGCGCGTCAACATCTAAAAGAATCCATTTCAAAAGAAACATAATCGCCCAAGTCACCGAAGAGACGAGTGTTGGGACGTTATTGGATTATACAAGCGTTGAAAACTTAATGTGTTTCTTTGGAAAAGAAAACAACACTATGCAAGATTACAAGGAAAACGGCTATTAGGATGGGACAGATGTCAAATTATCTGTTAGTTGTATGTTCGTTACGAAATTAACCCGAAACTCGGTGATGAAATGGTTGTAGTGAAATGTATGTGGAATTCTTTCATATGTTTTTATTTATTTTTTATGAAATAAATGATAAAGTCTTAACTTGATGATTTTTTTTACTAGGTAATATATTCTTCATTTTTCCTTTTTTTTATATGAACAAGAAGAATCAAGAATCTTTATAGATCTTGTCTTGTAAAGCGCGGTGTTAAGTTCCACAACTTAAAATTAGTTTATATAATTTTATTGGTCCGGTAGATTAGACCATCTAAGGAGAAAGGAGTTAAGTAAGATGTGTGACGTAATGACACATTTTTAATATCCCAAATAACTAATTATAGTTATGCATATCTACTAAGGTGTGGGTTTCCATGATGTAGAATACTTCAACTCTTCAACTAGCTTGCTCCAGCTCTTCAGCTTCATAGTACAGATATAAAAATACAATTCAGCGAAATAGACATCTAATTGGATTAAACGCAACGAAACGTCTCCTCTTGTAAATGATCATTTGACAAGTTAATTCCACGTTCTGTGTTTGTTCTCAGAAATTGTATATTTTAGTATGCATGAGAATATTTCATTACGACGCTTATTTAGAACTGACTTTCATTTTTTCACTCTGCGTTGGGCGGTGCAGTGATGAGATAAGCGCGGCGCGGCGTTGAGTTCCGCCATTCAACACACATTAGGTACGTCTAGTTTTTTACGAAAAGTGGGGAACGGAGTGTTTTAACCCTACATGCGGGATACAGAGTGAAGTTGGAAAAGAACGAGTCATGTCTCATTCCAAAATTCTAGTGACAATGATATCATCTGGTTACACTTATCTTAACTAGAAGAGCTCAATGTCTAAATAACACTTAAAATTATGGCAAAGAAAAAAATTAACAATAATTGAAATATAATTATTCAAAATAAACATTTAAATTCTTGTTTCCTTATTATTCATACTAAAACGAGGTGCTATTAAGTACGTAGCATACATAGTACCAGTAAAGTGGTTTTTAATTGGCGCTTAGTCCGGACTCCTGGCTCGTGGAGTCACCGACAATAACCTTTATTTCGTATTGTTATTTTTGTACGAGTTCGTGTATGGAAATTGGTGAATTGATTTAATTTAAGTTAAATGCTTAATAGATTTATTGGGTCAATGCTTGTTTTCTATGAATGACTTATTTCAATTATAGGATAATTGATACAATTATGATTATTGTAGAAGTAAAGGCTTTTAATACCGTTCGGAATTAGTTTATATTTAAATATACTTTTATTTCGCTTCACGCTGTTTCCCGCACATGGCAGGGTAGGCTGAGGGAACTTGGGAACCTATTGAGAAGACACTCCGTAGGTATACAGGTATTTCCGGCGTATTCTGGAGGCAATGTGTGTTAAGTGGCGGAACTCTCGTCTCGCCTCGCGTTGCCTCATTATTGCCTTTCCTATCCTGCGGATCCTTAAGTTATTACGTGACCTTCCTTCAGTACGATAAGTTCTTAAACCGAGCCTTTTGTATATAAAAATATACATACTTAACCTTTTCTATTCTACGTTATTTGAACTGGGAACCACAGATACGGTTCACGAACCACTTAGCCATAAGATATATAATTAACAAATTAAATTCCCATCCAATTAATGGGCAATCGAGGCAAACACCTAGGCCTAGCCCCAATAAACGTATCGTCATTTTGTATATATTCAATTAAGGCGCGTGTCTGTGCATTTTTATGCAAATGCGTTCGCCGGTGGTCTCTCGTGTTACCTGCTGATGATAAGGGAACCTTATCTACATACTAATGTGTGATTCCTTAGATTAAAGAGTTTTGGTGAAATTTGTGATTTATTGTTGTATATATAAGTAAATTAGTCCTGAGTTCCTGAGATCACTGCGTTTAACCAAGCTTTTTGGTTTTATTATATTCGTATAGATATAATTCATGATTTTTAAGCGTATTAAAAATATATAATATTCTCTAATAAATATTTTTTTATTTAAATTCTAGATACCTACTAGAGATGATGAAGTAATCACTATAAATAAATAAATTATCATAGAGAATAAAAGGCATTATCATAAAATAACAACTGTAGGTACTAAGTACTACGTTTTAGCTGACCTCGGGCTTTTTAGCCACGCGGGAAAATGATTACCTATATTATAAACTAACCACCCAACCGCGGCGTCGTCTTTTGTTTGGGAGTGTCTTACCACTTAGTTCTCTCTGCCTACACTGCATATTACCTTTAAAAGAAGCTTAGCAAGTACACTCGAACTCTGCTTCATAATTGGTAACTAATTGTAGTCAGCGAGTTATTCCTATTAGGCTTAATTAGCACCTCGTAGCCAAAACTATTTTAAATCAATTCAAGGTACCCATACCAGCTACCTTCTCTATAAAACGTTTATTTCGCATTATGTGAACGCAATTAGAGAAAGAAAACCACAGGAAAGTGTCTCTTAAAATTAAGGTATTAAAATAGATTTTTCAATACTAATTTAAATTTAAATCATATGTTTAATGACTATTTTTTGTATAGGATAATGAATCTTGTTAAAAGACGGATAAAGTCCATAGTTTCTTAACTTAGTGTAACTTTAATAGGATAATGCGTATTGCTAAGTAACTTGGTAGTTAAGAGATTTTTTTCTTGAGTCTTGAAGTACCTACTTATGAGAAACTTGTGTTTGATATTAATATACAGAATTGTTGCCATTTTAAAAGGTTATTTTTTTACCAAAAAAATAACCATTTATAAGAACGTTTATTTTTATATTATTTTTATTTCTTCGTAATGGCAAACAAAGTGACATTTAATACGCAATTGTCTCTTAAAATTGAGTGGGCACGGAGTATCTTAGTTTTTTTAGATAGGTTAGTAAGCAGTAGAATGAAATTAAATATGCGCTAGTGTGCCATGATACCGTTTTATTTTTTAACCGACTTCTGTAAGAAAAGGAGGTTATCAATTCGACTGTATTTTTTTTTTTTTTTTTTATGTTTGTTACCTCATAACTTTTAACTGGGTGAACCGATTTTGAAAATTTTTTTTTTATTTGAAAGGTGCAGCTTCCCGAATGGTCCCATTTTTTTTTGGTCTATGTCTGACAATGGTATCTATGAGAAAATCACATAAGTCTTAAATTTGCATTATGCATGTGCGCGACTAATAGCCGAATAACTCAATGTCGCGCCAACCGATTTTGATGATTCTTTTTTTATTTGAAAGGATACATTTCAAGGATAATTTAGTGAAAGTTTGGTTAGGTTTCAATTATGGAATCCGGAGAAAATTGAGAAAGTTTGTTTTTTTTGGTAAAAAATTGATTATACTGTAATAGTTACAAGCAAAAACTTTTTAAATTGATGTCAGAAGTGAGATTCCTGATCTTTGCATTTCTTTTCAACCAATCTCAAAAAAGAGGATGTTCTCATTTTCAACCAACTTCAAAAAAGGGAGATTCCGAATTCACCCGAATACTTTTTATGTATGTTCTTGTCAATATACCAAAATGTAACTTTGCACAAAAATAATAGCTAATTAAATGAAGTTTTACATAGAACAATCACAACCACTCGTTGACAACCACTACCACCACCATCACCACTCGTTCAAGAAGCATCATTTTAAGATCTACCCATCACTAAAAATCGTAAAATAAATTAATTTTTAACAAAAAGAAAAACCGACTTCTAACAACGAACTAAAAAGTGAAAAATAATTATATAAAGATTTTATAATTTTGAAGTCGGTGTCAAGCTAATGCTACAACACCCTTACTACAATATCTAATTACTAAGCCTGTTTGTTTTACTTGGCACCGCAGTCGGTTTTTCTTTTTGTTAAAAATTAATTTTTAATTTTTCATAAATTTATTCTCAGAATAAAGGTTAATAACTAAGTACTATATTACATAAGAACATCTTATTCAATTTCCTAAACACCAAACACCATTGCCTATTAACTCATCCCACAGTGACATATTTACAACGTATCCGTAACACTAATACGTACAAACACAAATATTTTTTAAAAAGCCCCGCCCACTTGAAGCATTGCCAAATTATTGTGTTACAATCTCCAGCCAATAGCAGCGCAGTATTCGCTGAGGCGCGATATCTCTGACCAATCAGGTGCGAGCAGATGCCCACGCGCATGTTTTCGTTTGCATTTCAATGACTTAGCTAATTGTACTAAAGTTGTTAGTTCTATTTCGTTGACTGTTTCTCATGATTTGTAAATATTTGAATTTGTAATTTGTTATATGATTTTTTTAACAGTTATCATCATTTAAAATGATTTTAAAATGAAGGTGAAGACTTTTAATTTGAAGTGAAGTGAAATGTGAAGAAAATCGCTTCAATTATTTAATGTCCATGTTTAGTTTATTTGGTCGTCGATAATGTTATGTTAATAGGTATAATAAAAGTTTTGGGATTTGAAATTATTTGTGCGTGACGGACTGTCTTAGCGTGAAGCTATATAATTCATATTTATCCATTAGGTCCACGAGTAAAGTAACACCGTTATTTACAATACTACATAAGTATGAATGTTACCTACCTACATAATATTTCAAAGTCCATTATCGTAGCAGATAAATCGAATCCAAAGTGGTCGTGTAAAGTGTTTCATTAAGAGTTTCTATTTTATATATAATTTGGGGTTTTGCCAACTGAGCTGACCGCCCGCAGTGCCAGCGCCGCAGATATTGGAGGTGATGTGGGGGTAGAGAAGATGGATGTGGCTTTATAGCATTATTATGATTATAAGTCTTTACCTTCAGTTTTGAGGTCAGTCCTGGCAAACTTGTGCCCACTGGTTGTGGGTTCAATCCTGGCGCGGCTTTGAGTTCCGCCACACAACACGCAATGCCTCTCGAATTCGTCGGGAAATGGGGAACGGAGTGTCTTAACACTAGGTACCCTCTGCCTCCCTTGAACTGACAATAAAAAAGTGATTATTTATTTTCCAGTATTTTTATATCAACGTTCACCTACTCTATATAAAGACGCAAGTAGCATCCGGTGTTCATATTGCTTTGCCTTTGAGAATTGATTTGATAATGTCAAATACACTTCTTTCCTATTTCATGGCTTCCTTATTTATATTTAAATGTTTTTCTTTTAAAAATATGTTAAAGATACTTTTGACTGAAATAAAATTATTAAATTATCGGGATATCACAATTGTTAAGTTATTGTTTAATTCATTTGTTTAGGTGTATTATATGCATGTTATAAGCGCGGCGTTGAGTTCTGTCACTGAACACACAACGTATCTTGACACTAGCTTCTTGGCTTTATTGGATGAAAATGGAAAGCTAAAATCTTTTTTAGCTTTCCATTGTACTACTAGGTAATAGTAATGAAAAAAGATTGTACCTATCACATCAAATAAAAATAATTTTATAGGATCACTTTGTTTCATAGTGTTCTCTCTTTCTGTCGCGAATAATAAACAATGTTAATAAACAGTTAACTAAAATCTATTAAGTCACTATGTAGAGTATATTTACGAGGGTGATTGCAAAACGCTTTTAACGTTCATTGCGTAAATATTTTAATGTGAATCTAAACTAGTTTACTACTATACTTACTGGTGACTGAATTTTCTTTAACAGTAATTCTGTTATAGAATATTTAGTCACTGCATTGTAGTGGTGAAGCGCGGCGTTAAGTTCTGCCATTCAACATGCAATGGTACCAAAGTTCGGTGAAAAATGGTGAACGGTGTAAGTGTTTTAATGGGAAGTTGTATAAGGAGTGTCTGAACACTAGGGTTTCTTTGCCTATACTGCTATGTGCGGGATACAGCGCGAAGCTAAAAAAAGAATTCTATGATTCTAGTATGTAACCCCTTTTAATATCTACTCGAACATCGCTTATTTATTTCCTTCGATACATTAATAGTTTTTGACAAGTTGGCAATGGAATAGAAAACGTACGAGTCGTACAAACGTAGCTCATAGTATCAAATGATCAAACTGTCACATGAGAACATCATATTTCACTTTTGCCAATAAATTATAGTAAACGATATTTATATTTATGGTTGAACCATCATGGCACGGCGAGAAGCCTTTATTTACTTAATAATTGGGGGTTTCATTCATAATTGTCAAATTTTGACAACACTTTAGATGCGCAGTGGAATAGCTTTGACTTTAAATGCGTTGGTGTGCCTTTAATTCCGTATTGGGGGAATCATTGGGTGTGAGTATAACTCGACGATTGTGTGGAAGCGAGGAAGTGAAATATTTATTTACGTTTATGTTTCCATTTCTTCGCTCTGGTGTGGCTGCAAAGCGCGGCGTTGAGTTCTGCCACTCAACACGCAATACCAGCAATTACCTTACTTAATTCTAGAATAACACTTTAATAATATAAAAATAGAGTTATTTTATAAGTATTTTTGTCGATTTAGAAATAATTTAATATAGCTCTAACAAATGACATCGCAATACATTTGTATTGCGATGCTGGGAATAAAATCAATACCTACACCAATGACATTACTATAAATACTGTGATATGATTCGCTCATTACGCACCCTGGTACCCTGGTGGAGGCACAACGGGGTACTGGGTAGCGGGTAGCCACGGAGAACTTAAGCCTTAACTTAACATATTTATAAAACGCTATCAACTTTGAGATCGATCTTGACAGCGATCTTAAAATTGAATATGAAGATTGAAGCTACACGTATTAATATATAGATTTAATTACTTGTCTATCTATAATGTCTATGATTTTTCATACTTATTTTTCTCCATTTTTCGCCACTCAATGTGTAACGTCTCGAATTGGCGTGGAGAGTGAAATACGTAGTGTCTTGACAGTATGAGATCCCTTATTAACCCTACTGCGAGGAAATAGAACACGGTAATCTCAGAAACATCTCTCGGATTTCAATTGAAAAAAATATCAAGGAAGACTATGTTTATATCCAACCATCTTCCACAGAATTACCCTAGGCACTTAGACTGTGTCACGTGTCATGACACCATCCCTTTTCCATATGACCACAGACGAGGCCACATATAAAAGCTAGTGTTTTAACATGATAGTTAAATAATAAATGCGTAAACAATGATAGCAGATAGGTCGTTTATATAAAACCATCGATAGAATGGCTCTACTCGTACGCCGCAGCTGAGCGGTGTAATGGGTTTATCTGGTACGTAGTTTAGCGACGCGCGAACACACGCATCGATAATTAATAATAGTTTGAAATAATCATGATAGTGTTAGATTCTGATATTTGTTGAATCAATTTTGTATATAGTAATGCAACGGTTTTGGGTCGATCTCTACTAAGGGGATGATTGTATTTCATTTTTTAGCTTTGATTTAGCAGACGTAGCCCGGGGTTAAGTTACGCAACTTACCATATAATGTCTTGAAAATTCAGTTGAAATGGGGGACGGGAGCCTTAGCCCTAGGTTCCCTCTGCCTACCCTGCTGTGCAAAAATAATCAACTCCACCTACTATAGTCTATCAATACCGAAGCTTAATTTAAAATCACTCATTTGCATTTGACACGTAATACCGAACACGCTTCACATATATAGGTACCTACAAATGTTTGTTTGTTTGTCCTTTGTTTGATCAGATATAACTCATGAATATAATTTAAAACGTACTATGTCGGCTATTAACCGTCGGGCCTAATGAGCTGTAATAATGCTTCCAATGAAATATAATGGTGTGTGCCACCTGACACGGTGGTGTGGAGTTGCTGGATATGACACTGTACGGTCAGGTATGGTCAGGGTTGCGGGTTCTTCTTAAATAATTTGGGAAAAGTCTTTAATAATTTGGGAAAAGTAGTTAAAAATCTTTTTGAGAAGTAAAAGATAAAAAAAATTGGGATACTTAATATTTTATCTCCTTGCTTAGACTAGACAAAGGGCGACGTTGAGTTCTGCCACTAAACTAGCAATGACTTCAAAATTGGGTGAGAGCAGGAAACACAGTGTTTTAACACTAGGTGTTCCTGTGCCTATCCTGGTTTACACACAGTTATGATACACAAAAACGAAATCAAAACAACTAGTGATTCTTTCTTTTTATTTTCTTCACACTGTATCCTATAATATATAGCACGAATAGACCCTATTCGAAAAAAGAAAATTATTTATTTCTCCGAGTGGGAATCAAAGCCACAACTGCGCCACTATAGCCTCATTACCTATTAATTCAATTAAAAAAAAACAAAAGTTTTCCACATATACGAATAAAACAACCCCTTTAATGTCATAATTAAAATGAGCACATCTCTTCCAGCAGAACCCAAGTTTTTGTACTGTGCCTATACCTGGGCGCGTTTGATCGCTGAAACGTAATTACGATAGCAGTGAAACAGACGGATCACCCTTAGCCGTTATTCACGCCTCATTATTATTAATTTGGTTATATGCTTAGCGAGTATGTAATTTTAACTTTATTGTAATTTAATGTGTGTTTTCATTTGGTATTTGTTAATTTTCATTTGGTATTTGTTAATTTTAGTAAGTTTTTATTGGGTAGACTTATTTGTAACTGTGTAAGTTTTTTTTGTTCAAGCTGTATCCTGTAGTAGGTTAGGTGGAGGGAACCTGGGTTCTTATTAAGGCATTTCCGCCGAGTTCTTTCAGCATCGCGTGTTGAGTGGTGGAACTCAACCTCGTTCTTTCGTTTACCACGTTACAAGAGCGAAGAAATAAAAATATTCATTATTTATTTTCCCCAAGTAAGAATCGAACCCACTGTCCCATAAAAATTTAAGAATTTGACTCACCTAAATTGTATTATGATGGAACTTGGCTGACGAAGCCAGAATTTAAATAGTAAAAGTCTTCGAAAGTTAATATTAAACCATTCGAGATTAGGCTCATACAATTTATAGCTCTGAGCATATATTATACATTCTTCAGGACAGGCAGCAAGTGGGGCGTTGAGTTCCGCTCAACAAGCAATGGCTTCAGCATTTGGCGTAAAGTGGGGAACGGGATACTGCGGGATACAGCGTGAAGCTGAAAAAAAATTGATGTGAACTTGAATGTGTTGTTGAAAACCGTTACTTAACAGACGGAGAAAAAGTCTTGGACAATACTCAATGTTGTACTTTCTTAGCACTGCGCCATGATGGGCTCAGTACTCTACAAAAGCTCCTTTAATACCTACTATTGTAAATGTAATAACATAAATATAAATATAACAATAATATACAAAGTTAGCAAAGAATAATCGTCCCGCAGAGTGTAGTTAGTGGAAGTCAAAGTTATAGGGATAAACGAAGTGGATGGAACTCGTTAGTTTTATATTATTAGGTAAGTATATTATAATGTTTGATTTTTCGCTTCCTACGCATTATAAGAGTTTTTGAGGCGTTGCGTGTTGAGTGGCGGAACTCAACGCCGCTCATTGTCTTGCATCAGAACGAGGAAATGATAAGTTAAATAAATAAATTCTCCTGAGTAGAGATCGAATACACGATACAATCATCGCGTTTACAATAGTTAATGAGATTAGCACGTTTAGAAACAATATTGCAAGTTATCTTCTCGAAATCGAACCGGCGACCACCTCCCCACTAATGACAACTAATTAGCACAACAACTAACTCTAACATTAGTCTCATGTAATAGTAATAATAATTAAGTGTATACATACATAACGGAGCCGGTAAGCCGGTTAATGTACTTATGTCAAACGGGTTAACTTAATCCTTTGATCGCGCCGTCATATACCTAACACCGACGCGGTTAATCAACTAACTAAGCGAATTTCATTGTGATATAGCTATGATGAGCATCGTGGTGCAGTGGTAGTGACTGTCAGCGCCATGTACACATCAGCTTCACGCTTTATCCCACATATAGGAGGATAGGCAGAAGGAACATAGTGTTAAGACACTCCGCTCCCCACCTTTCGCCGTATCTTTTAAGGAATTGTGTTGTGTTGTGTTGAGAGGCGGAACTCAACGCCTGTCTTTTGCGTTGGTGCCAGAGGGAAGAAATGAAAATATTAAGATATAATGACCACAACTGTCGCGTTACAGTCAAACCCTTGCACCATGACGACCTCAAGTGTTAAGACACATCGAAATTTAAATTTTCGTTATGATATCGTTATACCATTGTTTGGTGAGTAGCGAAGTTCAACGCTGCTCTTGGTCTTGTTACCAAGTAGAGGACATGTATTACAGTCAGGCATTCCGCCGCTACGCCACGATGGACTCGGGGGAAAAGACTATATTTAAATGTTTTTTATTTCAACATCGCGTGAGAAATGAAAAAATAATTTTAGCTATTATTAATAAGTGTTAAGTAATTATTAATATACTTGCTTGTTATATCTAACTTTTTGTAGCAAAGCTTTAAATAAAACCGTTCCGGTTTCGAGTTTTAGAGTTGCAGGTTCGAGTCTCTAAGCCTGTTTAAAATTTTAAAGGTTTCTAAATATTTAACTTTATTATTTTTTTTATTTATTCTATAATGTGCATAATAAACTTTCACACATAAACTTTCTTTTAAATTGTAACAGTTGCTTATTAATGTGTTTATTTTAGCAAATGCTTCTGTATTCTTAATAAGTGAGCTATAAACGGGATGGTAGTAGGTTCAAGCCCCACTCGAGGATTTTTCTCAACTGTAATTACTAATTTCTCTATACAGGAAAAGGGTTCATGATGAAACTAAATAAGAAACAAAGCTTACAAAAAAATATACATCATACAGATAGAGCTAATTTTAAAATAAATTTACAGCCATTTATAGGTAGAGAGATACCTGCACAGGTATTTTAAGCTCATTCACCTGTGACCTTTTCATGTCTTTCATAGCTTAAAATAGTTATTAAAGTTATAGAATTAGTTTAATAATAGAAACCAGTCGTGGTAACGGGGTATGAACGTGCGACTGTAAAAGCGATAGGTTGTGGGTTCGATTCCCACATGGGGAATGAAATATTATATTTTTCTATTTCCTCGATGTCTTAATAGGTTCCCAGGTTCCATCTGCCTACCCTGCTCATTGCGGAATACAGAGTGAATCTCGTAAAAGATTTCTATCTTTCTTTCTCTAGGCTTTGAATTTCGTTACTCAACGTGGAGCATGTATGATGAGAAATGTAAAATAAAAAAAATCGTATATAAAATCAATTAATAACCGATGTTTTTTTAACTTTAATTAACATTATTCCACACTTAGGAAATACAAGTACTTTTTCAGAAATTGTATTAAAAAAATCACGTAGCGGGATTTGTACCCGCGCCTCTTGTAAACCCACCAAGAGCTCTGACCCATTACAACTTATATATGAAAATATACATGTGGCTTAGTGATCAGAGAAATTGGACGGTGAACACGAGGTTAGGGTTCAAATCTTACTACGTTCAAATCTTTACAATTTTGTATAAAAGTATTTAACAGATGTACTCACCAATTATTATTATTTTATTCGAATCGTTAAACTGTGAATATTTTTGCAGTGCAGCAAAAACATAATGGTAACTAACAATGAGGATTTAAATGTCTTTAATAATCGATCAAGTGTTCTCTGTCTCACTCTAATACCACCGATTAGCGGGTGAGTGAAAGAGACGGATCACTCCAATTTTGTGCTAGGGCTGTTCAGTGCTCATTATTGTACTTTATTAATTTGTATCATAATAGATTTTCGTAAAATTATTATTAATTGATTATCTTATTAAAATTCAATGTAAAACTTGTTGTTTTTTTAGCTTCAGAGGGAAGTGTTAAGATACACTTCCCTACTTTTCGCGCATTTTTTCAGATACTTATAACGTGTAAATTTTATAAGATTTATATTTTTTCATATATTTCTTAATGTGTCTTATAATTTATTTGGTTACGATAATGGTTATATTATATTTCTTTTGTTATAATCGTCTCTATTATTTAAAAACGGAAACATATAATTTTGGTCAATATTTTTAATCTGTTGTAATATTGTCATTGGCTGTCAAATGTTCTCTATGAAAGCTGGAACTAAAATAGCTTTTCAATGAATTTTAAATTAATTGGTTTTAAATTTCAAATATTGCGGTATACACAAATGCGCATTACATTTTCATTTGTATTATATGTATGGCATTGTATAAGTTTCATTTACTGTGGTAGAATTATACATTATACATTTTACTTTGTAAATTATATACTGACTGTGTGACTGAGGACATGAACATAATAAATATTTTATTTCCTCGAGTGAGAATCGAACCCAAAACCTGACACGCTTGTATCCCTGCGCTGAGGCGCAGATTGAGGTCAGTCTCAAGTTAAAGTTGCCTGGAAGAGATTGTTTTAAACTTAGTTTTTTTTGTGTGCGATAAAGTACGTATATTGTGTAAAAAAGAAAAAAGGCACTAAGTAAACATAAAAGACATCTTATTTTTACGACAGCAACCCTAGCACTAACTCCTGGTTGACGGGAGAAGTCGGACAATCTTCAATGAATAATTGTTAGATTAACGAGCCTTAGTCATCGGCTCCGATCCGAGAACAGATAAGCTTAGTGGGGGGACCTGTCGATAGTTTCTTACGTTACATTTGATTTTTCTTAATCTTTATCTTTATTTTTATTGTGGTTCTTAATCTTTACCGTAATAATTTAGATGTAGGTAAGAACAACTTAGCCAGTAGTTTCCTTGTTAAAACACTCCGTTCCGTTAACTTTTAAAATATTACGTGTTTAAAATTTAAGTGAAAAGTAGAGTATGACATATTTATGTCATTATTTTACATGCCTCCTTGCAAAATAAATACCTACTTTACTTTTGATTTAAACAAACTTCACATAAATTTAATATATTATAATGTTTTGATTTATTTGGTTTGGTTGGTTTATTTATTTGGTTTAATCTCAGAACCTACTTACTTAAGCTCAAGAACTCAGTTTGGGTTAGATATTCTATTTATCGAAGCTATATTTAATATAAGTGAAACCACGTTAATCGTTTCGATGTAGCCCACCGTGTTTACAGCCTAGTAAGCTTAAAATTCTTATATGAAACTCTTAGTTATTTTCATTTAATCAAGCGGCCGAAGCCACATTTTAAAACAAATGAGTAATACATATTGCATAACAATAATTCGTGTCGCTATCGATATCGATATACGCCTTAAGTTATTAAGCCAATCCCTCTTTAATACTGTATGCGGACACACGCTGACTTACGATTGCTCCTCTAAAATACGTGTTCATTTCCACCGACGAGCCGCAACGCGCCTCGAACAGAGAGAGAGAGAGAGAGAGGGAGAGCTGCTTAATAGCTCTATTATAACTGAGACCTACCTGTCAGAGCGTACAAATGAAATGAATCGCAAACCCTTTGTAGCGAGTATAAACATTATTAGTTGTTATTATGATATCTCCCTAATGATAATAATGATAGGCGTATAATACGTATGTCACATAACTTTTTTTAATTGTGAAGTAGGCAGTAGGTAAAGAGATTAAGAGTAAGTTATCCTATAATATCCGAATATCCTAGTAGTTATAGATGTAGGCGAATAACCTAGTGAAGTATCACTTTATATTTTTTGTATACGTGGACATTGAACTTACTTTTAACTAAAATCACTATATTACCTAACTGGAAAATTGTTAAAATAAAATTATTTTGTGCAACTATGATGGTTACTTAATTCACTAAAAGACGAATCACCTTGTTTAATAAGAGGCATTGCGTGTTGAGTGGTGACACTTAACGCTGCAATGACAACGAAAGTGGGGAAATGTAAATAATTTAAAATATAATTATTTACCTGACTGGAAATTGGACTTAGAATCGTCGCCTTTACATTAGAAGTCATCCTATTGCGCCTCGATGGTCTAACATACATATAAAAAAATCAGAAAATTTAATCAGCTTCTCGCTGTATCCCGTATCACAGTAGGGTAGATAGAGGAAATCTCACAGTCACACTCCGTTCCCCACTTTCCGCCGAATTCTGGAGGCCTTGGGTGCTCGACGCCCGTGCGAAGAAATGGAAATATAAATTTTAATAAAAATTTCATTTCCTCGAGTGGAGATCGAACCCACAACCATGTGCGCTTACAGTCACACTGCGCCACGAGTGGCCTCAACAATATACATGTGTGTGTGTACTTATAAAGTAACGAGCTCAACAAAGTATTTCGTGACTGTAAGCTTAATTCGTACAGTATTACGGTATGAGGCTATGAGGGTTAAGTCGTGTCCTAAAATCACAGTGTTTGCATAAAGAGGTTAATGAATTATGAGATGCTGCGCTCGCCGCCCGCCCGAGTTCAGTTCCGTTTTTGTCGCATTCGCAACGTCGTTGTTTACGACGAGGTTTATTTACCACGTATGTATGAAGAATTAAATTAAAATGGTAGATGTGTTTGTGTCAACAAATTTTTGGTCAAAATTGATTTAGATAAATCTTAAAAATATGAAGCAGAACAGTGTTAAGACACTCTGATCAACTTTCAAGACGTTGTTTGTTGCGTGACTGAATTCATAGTTGCATTTTATCTGACAGACTGAGGAAATGAAAATTACGGCATTTATGTTACATCGGTGAAACATCAAAAAGAAATTAAATCATAAAATTAATCCCTATTAGGACTACACAATATGAATAACAATACCTTTTACTTGCATGTAGCACGGTAAGAAGAGGGAACTTAGTGTTATGGTACTCCCATTTTGACTCCCCAATTTTCTCATATGTGTTGAGTGTTGGAATTCAACGCCGAGTCGCTTCGAAAATTGGGCACAATTAACCTTAAGTTGCCTTTGCCTACTCTGTTTTGCAGAAGAATTGTAAGAAATACCATTAATAATCAAAAATTAAAAAAAAGAAATATCATCTCCATCCAATTAAAGAAACGGCAAAACTCGTCAAGAACATTCACAACCCTATTACACTATTGTAACAGGGTTGTGAATGACCTAAACATTAATGAACCGCATCACTATCAAACATCGATAAGCCGTCGATTCCACGATTTCCCATCCCTATCGTGACACAATTAGCGCGGGTTTGACATGTCGCATAACCATTGTGTCATTGTATCACTGCTTCCCGCTCTGAACCCGCGACCCCCGCGCCCCGCGCCCCGCGCCGCCCGCGCCCGGCTAATGCGCAATCAATAATAATTATCTTTGTGTTTGCACCCAAGTAGATTGCATTGTGCTGTAATGTAAAGGTGTGGGTAGGATGGCTAGGATTTTGGAGGTTTTTATAAGTTTTGTTTCACGGTGTATACCGTATAAACAGGGAGCAGAGAGAACTCAGTGTTAAGAAACTCCTCATTTTCCGTATAGTTTTTATTACCAGAATGATTAAACAAAAATAATTTGTTTTGCGGAGTGTAGAAAATATGCTTAATAAGATATTTAATTGGTACACACTATGCAGTATTTAATCCAAAATTTAAATAGCACCAATTAATAATATATTAAACCGATGTTTATATTATTAATAATACAAAAAAAGTACAATCGGAACTGTCCACGAATTTGCCACCGCATGGCAACCGTAACGGATAGCCGCAGGTCAAATGTCACATGTCCAGGGATTAATTCGCGAGGTAATTATACGGAAGTGCGCTAGTGACGTGCGGCCCGCTAGTGATGTATCTATAGAGATTATGTTTGTGTTTAATGTATTTTAAATGTAGGTTATATTTGTTTTTTTTCGATTCGACTGGTAGTGAGGAACGGATGGTCCAACACTAGTTTCTCTCTGCGTAACACTGAATGTAGTGTGAAGGGTACTGAAGAAATATTATATTGTGGCCGTCATGCTTCAGAGGCATAACGTTTGTTAACGCGATGGATGTGGGTTCGATTATCATTAGAGGGAATGAATCATTTTTATTTTCTCGTTCTGAAAGGGAAAACTCGGCGATGAGATCTATCTCAAAAATTGAGAAACGGATACAGCGTTACAGCGTGAAGCTAAAAGAATACATTTAGGTATTTCATATTGAAACGTTAATATAGAGTCCTATTCACATAAGGATTATTTTGTATATGAATTGGGAACATCGTATGTATTTAAATTTTGTTTATCGTAGCGTAATATACGATAACAATATTTCACATAAGTTTCACTTACAAGTGCAAGTGTAGCCTATAATTTTAATAGAGCAACTATTGAGTTTGTTGGCAACTCTACTCAGCAATACTGCCTTACGAATCGGTAGTAGCTTCCCTTAGGAAAGACACTGACAAATATATATAACTTGTCTACTGTGACCAAAAGTTCTTATAATGGTCAAATTGAATAAAGAATATTTTGATATTGATTGTGGAATATGTTTTTTTTGGTCCTGTTATTACAAATTCTCCGTTGTTTTAAAAGTAAAATTAAAATAAAAAAGTCAGGTTCACGCTGTATGCCCACAGCAGGGTCGGTTGAGGGAACCTAGTGTTAAGACACTGCATTTCACACTTTCCGCCGAATTCTAGAGGCATTACGTGCTGAATGGCGGAATTCAACGACGAAATTTTAAATGTAACTATAACTTATTATCTAATTAAACGTATCCGTGTCTCGTCTCTCTCTGAGATCGATTATTTGGTAATTAGCTGTTTGTTAACTGATATACGTATTTAGTACCGCAGACGGCGTCCACACTCTCGGGATATCAGTGTCATGTATTCCCTATACATACAATAGTTATAGGAAGCGAGAGTGCGAACAATCATTATTTATTAAATTCAGTTTAAGGTTTTTATTAAGAGAGAATGCAGGTTGAATTTAATTTACAGATATTCAATACATAATCATAGGCCTATTTTATTCTAACGTATGGCCATGAACGTATGGCTTAGTTGCTCAGAGCGCTTGGACGATTTCCTAGAAACGCGGGTTCAAATCTCGCTACGTTCAAATTTTTATACATTTTCTTAATAAGTACGCTTTAAACAGATTTTTAATGTCACATATTCAAATATTCTTTTATCATTTCCAGGTAAAAATATGGTTCCAGAACAGAAGAACGAAGTGGAAGAAGAAAGACAACGTGTCAAATGCAGAAGTCGCCGAAATAAAGCAACAGAACAAGCCAAACGTCGAAGAGAAGACAGACGAGCCCAAAGACCCGTTAGCCCTGGACATGTCCAAGAAGACCTGCAACAAAATACTTAGTGAAAAGCTCAAATCCACAAAAGTCATCACCCAAAATCTGCCAAAACCAAGAAAAGTTGACAAAATAGTTGAAATGTGCGACGCAAATGACATCGAAAGCAGAATATCCATCACTAAAATAACAAATAAACTGTCCAGTACGGATCTCTCCGAAACCGTGTCAGTGAAAAGTTTTAGCGCAGAGGAGGTGAAAGAGAAGTACGATACTTTAAGTAGAGACGTTGTCGAAATGTAAATCTATTGTAGTTTAAGTTCGTGGTCCGCGACGATCTCTGGTAGGTTATTTTTATATGGGCGTGTGTCAACTTTTGTGGATTTTCTTGGAGATTTTTGGACTATATGAGTTGATTTAGTTTTAGCAGATATTTTAGTTATGAAACTCTCTTGTTTTGCAACGTTTGAATCTTTGAGTTTTACATTTGTGCAATATCTTTGTGTTCGTGGGTGAATGAGAATCTAAAGCGTATACGAGTAGATAGGTAATCAAATGTTGTATCAAAATGGCAAAGATCGCATCAGCTCACAATGAAAATGATTTTGTATCGCTTAATCATCAGAGATTGCTTCTTTCCCAATACGTGTGTAATATATTATATTTTTTGTCATAAATATATAAATAAAATACTATGAAAATTATACAAATATGTTTGCTTTAGCTTACACAGAGAAAATAATGGATTATGTAGTATGTAGATTAAAGGGACTGTAATATCTTTTTTTAATATATTTATTTATATTTACTAATTTGTGTGTATTTTGTGTTAATATCTGTTCTAATACGTTTTTAGAGCAACGATACCTCGCAAATCCCACAAAATGGTGAAACTATTATTGTGAACTAAAACTTCAAAAACTTTTCCTTGAAATTTACAAAAATATTATTGTTATTATTATTGCTTCTTTCATAGATGTAAAGCTTTAATTCTTTATATTACAAAAACTGACACAAAAGCTAAGCACGTTTTGTAGGTACGTATAGTTTCAGATATATACCATAGTAAAAACATTGATCAGATTTTCTTTTAGAGTTTGAAAAAATATATTTTAAAAGCTCAAAATATAACAAAATAGCTTTTAAAAATAACTTCTACAGTTATGCTCTACTTCACATACATATAATTTAGAAACGTACATAAGTTCAATACAGTCTTAACTCGAACTAAGAACGCTACCTCCATATGCTTCTTATAATTAACTTTCAGTATTAAAATACATTTAAGTAAATGGTTGTTTTTTCTACGTCAAAAATATAAATTAACAGTATTACCTACTGCAGTTCAGCATTGCACAATGAATGTTTGTTATTCTTTCTTCTTATGTCACTGAAAAATACATTATATTTAAAGAAATTATAATATGTAGAGAGTATGTTTTTGTCACTCCCTGGATCTAATGACACTATCAATATTAAACACCATAGGATCTCAAAATAAATCTTCTAATACATATTATGTAATACTCAAAAAATGCTACTCTATATGTTCAACAAAAAGGCAGATTTAAATATTGTATAATTAATATATACTTATTGCTTTTTTAGTTTTCCACAGTATTTTTAGAGAATTAAGAAAAATGCTTTAATATTCTTTATTTACCTTACAAAACGATAATTATATTAAATTATTTCGTAATTTAACTTCATTGAGTATTTTGTGGCGGAATTCAACGCCGCAGCTTGTCTTTGCAGAGCGGGAGTTATTCAAGATAATCAAGTCAATCAGTGTGACAAATGCATAAAACTAAAATAGTAATATTCATTTTTAAATATTTTTTTTCCAAATTAAATATATTATATATGTATCATTTAAAATAACAACTACTGTTGTTTACTTTGTTTAATATAGCAATTTCAAATTATTAGTGTATATGATTATATATTATATTAGTATTCTTATAAAAATGGAATGTATTAGGTACTGTTCAACTGCCCAAGCACTGTATACCCACTAAGTTCCTCATTTCTAAATAACTTCAAAGAAAGAAAAAGAGCTGGTTCTAATCACTTCCACTAAAATTCCAACACAGAATCTCAACATATGTATAAAATAAAAAGAATTGTTTTTCTTAAAGTATTTTTTCTAATGTATTTTTGTATCCTATATGTGCAATATCGCTACTTCTCGCGGTAGTAACTACTTCTTAAATATAACATAAGTACATATTTTAGTATTGTTATTAAACTTTTCTGGGCTTTTTGTTTTTTAAATATTTACAGACAAATAGGAATGTGCGTTGCCTCAAAATTACATATCATTTTATAAATAATATCTATATGTATGAAATGGCCGATTTTTCTGATGATTTATAACTTTTTTAAATTATCGTCTCGTAACCTAACGCTGCGCTTTTACAAAAAAATGCTCTAAAACTTGTAGTATGTAGACACCGCGTCGGTGTAAGTCATACATGTTTAATTTATTATGAACTTTTATTTCATACAGGCACTATCATGATTAAATAACAAAATTGTATATATACGAGTACATAGATCAACATAAGAATTTATTAGAATCCAAAATTTTTTAAATTTAGGATTGAAAAAAACAAGAAAAATCAGCCATTTTATACAAAATCCTGAATGTGTAACGTTTGAAAGCTTCTTACTAACTTAGTTTGTTAATATATGATTTGCTACCTATAGGCTAAGTGGAATTGTATATTATTTATTGCGAGTGTAGGGGTTCGATACGTGCCTACTGTACCTACGTATCCTAGTGTTAGAGCAAATGAGAAATATAATAGTTTTTCATATTTTTGAGATTTTTATTTTACTTTGTTTTTTTTTAACATTTTGGCTCACATAGGGTAGGCAGAGAGAACATAGTGTTAAGACATTCAGTCCTCTGCTTCCTGCACAAATTTCAGATACTCCATATTAGCAAAAGGCAACGCCAGGCTTAGCCTACTAGAGCGGAAAAATGGGAATAAATAATTCCCCATAATAGGGATCAAAATTTAAACCCACAACCACTGTGTTGGTAGTCAGATGCTATTCCCTTCCGCTATGACGGCCTCATTCTTAGTGAAACAGATTAAACGTTTGAGGATTGTGATACATGAAATAAAATATTACTAAATAATAGTACAACTAATAAAATGATTTGTAATTTTTGTCATATAAAATTTTTAACTTTTCAAAAGTAAATAAGCTTGATGATAATAAATCAACAGCTAAGAAAAAAGTAAAATAATTTCCATATTTTTGACAGCGCCATCTATGAATTTTGCTCTTAACTACCGGAATTCAAACATTCACCAACTTAAACTAGGTCGCATATCGGTAGCAATAGCAGCGCCATCTACTGATACATAAATGTATTATTCCAATGAAGACACAAATGTAGCCATTCAATACGTAGTACGAATAATAAATAACAGGTGACACTATAGATATTTTCGCACTCAAGACTGTTTTCGCACTTATACAAGAATTGACTGAAAATACGTACAAAAAATTTTACGATTAAAATTTGTACTTTTTATGTAAAACAATTTATTAAAAAATTAAATATGTTTATACGATATTTAGGTGTATTTTATTATATTGCAATGCTTAATATTTTATTGATTTCAATTCAATTCGATTTAAATTTGCTACTCCAGAAATTTTAAATAACTGTAAAAATAATGTTAAAAATAAATAAATCATCAAATCAGCTTCACGCTGTATCCCGCACACAGCAGGGTAGGAAGAGGTAACCTAGTGTTAAGACACTTTACTCCCCATTTTCCGCTGGATTGTGAAACCCACAATCTGTTGCGTTTACAGTCACACGCTTGTGTCCCCGCTGCGCCATATAAACATATTATTACTTTACAAAGTATCTATATACGAAAAATCTATGAAAGAAATAGATCTTATTGTAAATTTCTAATATAAACCTGTTAAATATTTCTAATATAAATAAAACAAATTTAAACAAAATGGCTGGTATAATAAAATAAATTAATATCAATTTTCAGCCATCACTCGTACAATTTGGGCAAATCTCAACAGATGAGTAATCCGGGATCGGCGTTATTCGCGGATTATGTTTGTTATTCCTTATTTAGTGCGAGCGAGACGGGTATAGGACGGATGTAGGCGTAGGGGCGAGTGCGAGAGGGACGGCCGTGAGTGACGTGTCGATTTGTCCCGCGCTAAACAAACACCTTGGCGGAGTTGCGCACATTTGCGACTTTTTGTTTTTATTTTTTAATGAAATTATTTTAGATTCGTAACCGAAATCGATATTCTTCGTATAGGCATTGGTGTCCGTATCCAGATTCAAAATGTTACAGGCGCTTTTAATGTAAGAAATAGTATAAATAAAAATAAAAGACAGATATAATACAATTAGAAATACATTCTATTCTTATATAATTTATACAAATATATAAATACAAATACATATAGGTAATTATGAACGGGAATCGATGTATGAGCCTAGACTCAATTAATTAACTATTGAGATCCTGACTCCATCATCAGACCATCCATCTCAATGACTCCATAATATTGTACACTTAAACTGAGTACAACTAGCACGTAGCCTGGTGATATATTTATTACAGTTATGATTAATTTATTTAATTTAATTTGTTTTGTTTAATTTAATTTGCTCTCGCTGTATCCCACACATAACAGAGTTGGCAGAGAGGACCTGAGAACCTAATGTTAAGACATTCCGTTCCCTTTAACACACTTCTGTTTCCCACTTTCTGCCCAATTCTTCTCCTTGATGCATTGCGTGTTGATTGGCGGAACTCAAACATGTAATATTTTCTCCTCGAACAGGAATCGAACTCTCAACCAACGCGCTAAGCATGGCTGCTAACTTACTAACCTAACTGTGTTTCAATAAAATAACAAAATAATAAGTCTTAAGACTTTCGTAAAGTGTGCAAAAGCTCTCTATAGGTAGAGTAGACCCGAAGAGTGATCGCCACGATTACGACAGGATGGGATTAGTCCCAATTTTAAATTGTTGATTACTTTCACCCCTCGAGCCATATCTGCCCTCCTGCACTGACTACCCCCTAGACCATATTTCTAGATCTTAAATTCATTAAATCTGGATCTAGATTTGAATGTTTAATACTATTGCCGCCTTTTTTGTTTTTTTTTTATTAATATTAGTCAGTAGAATATTATTATTTTATGAATATTAGTAGTAGAATTTTTTTTAGCTTTTCGAAGTTCAAAGTAATTCTTTTCTCCGAGTAAGAATCTATTGCGCTAAGTAAGACGCAGTAACACTGGGATCAGGCTCAAAAGTTAGGAAAACGAAAAACAGAGTGTCTCAGCACTAGGTTATATCTGCTTACCGCAAAATATAAGCGATGGCAAAGTAAACCCCCAATAAAAGTTATTAAAAGTTTGTCAAAACACTTCCTGTCCCATAAGCAATACAACTATATACCGAAATACAAAACAAAATAAAATGTAATCGTCTAATAAAACAGCAAATACCCGTTCATTAGGTGGCCATATAATTTACGAGAGCAATCAACCTCTCAGCCCTCGCCTAAACAAGCACGACTCACGAGGACAAGGGTCCCAAAATGTTCCGCTAAGTGCCTAATTATTACTCGGGAAGGTTTCTGGTAATGTCCAATTGTGATTTTGAATTTTAATTGTACTGTTTATTTCTGTTTCTTGATAAGAACCTGTACTCTGTAAGAAGCAGGGGATGCTAAAGGAGGTAAGTGTTAAGACACTCAGCCCCCGCACTCAGTTACTACTCAATTTTCGAGATATTGCGTGTTAAGTGAACTGAACAACCAGAGCGAGGAAATGGAAATAGTTAATTCCCCGAGTGGGAATCGAATCCATACCTATAGGTACATCGCGTTTATAGTCACGACGGCTGCCCAAATCTTTATAAAACAGAATTTATTTTTTAAATTTCAATCATATTTTGGATCTCCATCATCAACCCACAATTGTTATGTTTTACAGTCTCGAGAATTCGTCGAAAATGTATCTATTAATGTGAACGGAGTGTCTTAACACTACGTACTTTTCCGTGTGCTAGATACAGCGTGCCAGATTCCGTGCTAGATTCCGTGTGCTAGATAAAAAGAGGCTTCAACAATACTAAATATACATAAGATAAAATTATGCAGAACAAGAAGTCACCTCATCAAAAGTATTTAAATGAAATAAGTTAAGCTGAATTAAAATAACTCGTTCCACTGAGTGGGAATCGAACCGACAATGTTCGCGCACACTTTCAGACGGAGAGAGACGAAGAAATCTTATGTTTCAAATTAGGTACATATCATAGTTTCTAATACACCTAGATCGCGCACAACAGAATGACTTTTACGAATAACATCGTAAATCCAATAAAAGTACATTACAAGGCAATAAAAGCAATTATTCACGGTTCAATTTCCAAGTGAAGGAACACCTTTGCGTTTACAGATGTTCCTGAGTAATATGTGCTCGTGTGTACCCACTACCTACATACTAGTATATTGTGTGCTCTCATTTGTCGCACAATTTGACCCAAAATACGTTTAATGTTAAATGGTATCTGCGACCCGACAGATGTTTTTGACAAATTGTAGCAAAAAATGACTATTTTGCATTAGTTCACGCTTGTTGAATGCGCTATTAGAAGTTTGTTTTGTTAGTTTGACGATTTTGTATTTGTACTATACGCTCTCGCGGCTTCGCCCGCTTAAATTAAATAACTTTTGTGTTCTTATAACATTATTATTTTAAGTACAATATCTTTACATAAGAAAATGAAATTTCAAGTATATAAATAATAAAACAATTATTTTGTAACAACATTAAAATTTACTTATTATTTTTTCATTTTCCGTTTATTTCCCTGTATTTCATGTGACGCAGTTACGCATAGATACTAGTAACGTGAATACACACTACAACAATTGTTTAATAAAATCCTATTTTAAGGCAAATTATGTTCAAAATGTTAACACAAGAAATGATATTGAACTAGTACTTACGTTAACATCAGTTGTCGTCGTTACATCGTCGTCATTACGTCATCGTCGATTTCTTTTTACTACCACTAATATTTTTATCTTAAGAAATATTATAAAGTCATTGCCAAAAAACATTTGTTTGTTTCTAATCTTAAAAGAATGTATTTTGAAGAATGGTACACTCAAATACTGACACAATGCTTTCACATTAAAAACCACTCAGTAATCACATGTTATATTCTTCACGATTTTAGAAATTCGATGAATGGTAAAATTAATATTAAACAACAACCAAATAATTTTAAACACTTAATAATCAATTAAAATGTAAAGACGTCAAAATAAGGTAAATACAACAAAACTTAGCCGCGCCGCGAATTATGGTTTGCCTTTGCTTACACATTACAGTCACAGATAATTAAAAACACAGATAACTAAATATCATTGTAATAATTCATAGTATGTACATGGTAGTGCCTTTAATTAAAATACTTGTCGAACTTATTTTCAATTTTTTTTATTATAATTTTTATTATTAAATTACAATACAGGGTGGAATTGCCAGCACCACTTTAAATGAAACCACAGTTTTAACTACTCTATAAAAGAAATTATTCCCAAAAATGAAAGAGTTATTTTTTCAAACAAAATAAATAATAAAATTATTTTGCCTTTTTAAACTAACACTCATTTTTAACTTGTTTACAAAATTATTACAATAATAGCATTTTTTCTCACTTTAACAATAAATATTACATTTTCTGTCCACATTACATACAGCTTGACGATGACCCACATTATTACACTTGAAACATTTAATATTTCTTTTAATTGTAGCATTTCTTTTTACAATAAATGCAGATGATGATGACACAATTTCACCCCGTAGTACTATTATGGTTTGGAACTTCCAAGCATTCCAATTTTTTTACTCCTTCCAAAGTTTTATTACTGTGCTGTTTCCTTTCATCGTGATTGTTTTTTTGCTTGTTTTTCTTTTTATTCCTTCCCGGCAACCTAACCTCCAAATTCCAATACCAACGCCGAAGCGTCGCGTTAAGTAACGCTGTTTTAATCTCGCCAGTATTTCTAATTTTCTACGATTAATGCAATCTTCTTTATTATTGTTACGGCGTGGTTCTGGGCCCATAACCCGTTGTATTTATGTGGATTAGTAAAGAGCATTCAGCTATAGTCCGACCCAACTACTATTGCGCAGAATGCACGCGCCGCACCGATTCCATGGGAATCCCCGGGAATCGGTGCGGCGTGAGCGGGGGTGTGTTTGTGCAGATATCAAAATTCATTTTTAATGATTGATTGTTTAATATAACACTATAGTTCATAATAAATATAGATTATACTTTTTACGCATGATTTGATATTAAAGTAATTAATAAAATTATCAATACTATTTACAAATAATTACTAAATATTAGTTTATTTCGTATTGAGTTTTCGTAGGTTCTCGTGTAACATTATAAAACTCGTTTACTATTTAATTTTAATACGATTTTCTATCATAATAATTATACAAATGTAAATAATAATTAAAATCTTAATAAAAAATTTAATAGTATGTTCGATAAATATTTTAGTTAATGGCAACTATTACAATGTTTTTAATTATCTGTGTCAGAACATTATTTGTATTTACATTATTTTGTTCGACTTTAGATGTTAAATTATTATTAAGTGTTTTAAATTATTTGGATGTTGTTTAATATTAATTTTATCATTCATCGGATTTCTAAAATCGTGATGAATGTTTCGTGATCGTGATGATGTGATTACTGAGTATTTTTCTCAAATGTGAAACTATTGTGTCAGTATTTGAGTGTACTATCAAAACATACTTTTTTTTAAGACATTTCAAACAAATGTTGAGTTTTTAATATTACTTGTGATGTAAATATTAGTGGCAGTAAAAGGAGAATGCGACAACGACGATGTAAAACTAATGTTAAATGTAAGTACCTATCTATCGTAGTTCAATATCATTTTGTGTGTAAAAATTTTGAATATAATTTTGTCGGTGGTACAATAACCATGCATTCTTTCTAAATAATTTAATAATAAAGGTAATATAATAAATTGACTTAAGGTAGGATTTTATTAAACAATTTTAATAAGAGTTTTGAACGTTATTTAGATTTATTCTAATAAATAGGTAATTACGTGAAAAAGAACGCGAGATATCGTTCTTTCTCGTCCTGTTATGTTTTGACGAATGAAAAGTAGAAGTTTGGCAACGCTTAGTAGTATTTTTGTAGTAGTATGTGTATGTGTGCGTCACACGAAATACAGGTAATGAAGAAAAATCGTGAAATAAAAAAAAATCCTACGTCCAAACTGTTGAGGTATCTTGATTAATTTCTTTAGTTCCGAGTTTGAAATATTTTACCCTATATGCAGTTTCAGTAAAAGAAGCGCTGCCTGTTCCACCCAGTGTAATGAAATAAATTATTATTTAGAAATTGTTTTTAAATAGTATTCATAATTTTATTAAATAATTATAATATGAAATCATGTGTAAAAAGTATAATCTACTTTTATTTATAAACTATAGAGTTATATTAAGCAATGATTCCTGCACGATATAGCAGCACTGGCGCGAAACACAGAGAGAACTCACCGAATGACGTAGCTGAATGCCACTTTCCGCCTAGTTGTATTTTAAAATTTCGGAGACTATTGACCAATTGAATTATTTAATATTTCTGTTAATAAAATTACGTACAACATTACTCCACATAATGTGACATTTTATTATTTATTGTGTTTGGAAAAATCATTTTTTCATTTTTGGGAGAAAACTATTTATAATTTTTATAGAGTTGGTAAAACTGTGGTTTCATTTAAAGAGGTGCTGACAAAAACACTTTGTAGAAGAAAACATATCATCATACTAATATTATAAATGTGAATGTCATTTTGTTTGTTACGCTTTCACGCCAGAACTACTCAACCAATTATCATGAAACTTGGTACACACATCCTTAGATGTATCTATCAATAAGGACATATGATTTTTTTCATATAAAAAGCGAGCGAATCCGGTTTGAGTTTCTAGTATTATAAAAAATATTAATTTTATAATTTTCCTTACCACCACGGTTTGAATTTACGCATCACAAATAAAATAAGAGTTGAAGCGTCAAATGATAATGTACGGCGGCGCTGATCTGATTATCAACGTAAGTTATGGCGGCTTATATCAATAAAAACATATTAAATTAATATATTTGTTTATGCTATTGAGTGTTGTTGGGTGGCGTTGGTTTTATATGGCGGAGAGAATGACGGAGAGAACTTGCACTCACAGAGAGGGAAGACATTTTTTAATATAAAAAAACAAAATTGAATAAAGAGGTGGTATGAGTGTAAGCGCCAGGGTCGTGTATTCGATTTCAATCCGAGATTTTTATTTTAATTTTGCTGGACAGGGAATGTGTGTAGATAGATAAAATAACATATATCCAACATATGGCTGGATAGGCAGAGGCAGCCTAGTGTTAAGACACACTACTTCCCACTGTCCTCCGAATTCTGGAGGCATTGCATGTTGAGTGACGGAACTCAACGCCGCGCTTTGCTTCGACACCAGAGCGAGGAAATAAAAATATTGAATCTTTCATTTCCTGGAGTGGGAATCGCACGCTTGCGCCACAACTGGCATCAAAGTAGAATATAACTTAATCAAATATTTATTCGACGCCATGTAAGCTATCCTTAAAGATTAAAGAGAAAATTATTCGAGCGCGAGCGTTTCTTATGAACTTATTTGTCAAGTGAAGCCTTATTTTTATACGATAAAAATATTTGTTTTGTACGTTATGTAAATATAAGTATCGTACTATAATTCTTTTCTTTTACTTACTAAACATTAAAATTTCTTTCAAGTTACTTAATTTATAAATATAGAAAAATATGTGTTTTAAAAGGTTAATAATAAAATTGTTTTCTATTACCTACAAATGTATAATATATAAACTAGTGGCCGCCTGGAATTTTATTTACTTGGACTATAAAACATAGCATAGTAGGTAGAGGGAAGTATTACGTGTTATTTTACGTTTCTTCGAGTGGGAATCGAACCTACAACCTGTCACGTTTACAATCCCACGATTGTACCCCAGCGTGCCATTCAAACAAACCATAACATTAAAAGCATCTAAAGCCTTAATTAACACATCTCATCCAATCAACCCCACCTAGTACTGAACACATCAAAACACCAGAGCAACATAAAATAAGAAGAGCCTACAAAAATAAAGCTACAAACTACCCTACATACAATATAATACAAGTTTTAACATGAATATACCGACGCCGCACAAACGTATGTGTCGATCTTTTATTTTTATGTAGAGTTCGTTCGGTAGGGAAATGGGTGTTGGTTTGTTTTTACCCGACTGCGGCGAAAAAGGAAGGTTATTTATTATATGACTAGCTATTTTAGTTTGACTTTATTTTCTGCTCTTTGATTAGTGTGGACGGAAAGGGGAAAAAGAAAATGTCTTAAGTAATAATAGGTTATTTTTCTGTCTAACCAGCTATAGGTATGTGGCCAAGAAGTCATTGAAGCTGCAAAATGACTTCTTTGGTCGGCATGAAATTCGAAATATATGATTAAGAAAGAGAGAGAATAGAATTAATCTAAAAATTTGATTTTTAGTTAATATCTTCAAAAGCGTAAAAAAGCTCACAAGCTTCTCATATTTTTGTAAGATTTTAAAGTGTTATTCCACACGATGAACATTTTAGAAAGCCTCTGAAAACCCTCCAAGATGGTTCTAGTCTCGTTACGTTATCTTTTTAGAATTTCTAAAATAATAATTCTATTTTCTCGTATACTTTTTTACGCTCTCTAAAAGTGTTTTTCTCATTCTCTCATAAACACCTACGGAACTCTATTACAAACCCCCACTCCTCTTGACCAAACACCAGTAGCTGACAATGGGGCTCATTTATCAGGCTCCTGCCTTTGCCGCGAGCCCGGGACCGCCACCGCCAGCTACCTGTTCTGTTCGTTACCATAATGACTTCACACTTCGTGTCAATGGTCCACGTAACAACTTAATAAATCTAGATTAATTAACTCTATATATTTATACTTTAATAATAATCTTTTTGTTTAGCTGTACGTTGTATTCCGCTCATATCAGGGTTGGTAGAGGGAACCAGGGAACCTAGTGTGAAGACACTCCGTTCCCAACTTTTCGTCGAATTCTGGAGGCTTCGCGTGTAGAGTGATGGAACTTACCGCCGTGCCTTACCTCATATTTCATTTCCTCGAGTGGGAATTGAATCTCCAACACCGTTTGTCACGTTTACAGTAACACGCTTGTACGATGACTGGCCTTTCAGTCTGTTTTTTAGTTATTTTATTAAAATACAATTTAGTTATTTTGCTATTTCTGAAGTCATATAATTAAGAAGTCATATATATTAGCAAAGATTATTTTCTTACATTGTGTGCGGTATATACAGTTTTTAGATTTAAGACATTCCTTTGAGTGAATATTTAAATTTGCAAATATATTTTTTCAATCCCAGTAGATGAAACAATAGACAACTTAATTAATATATATTATTGGATATTTGAGAGCGAGAAAGTTCTTTGAGTGGGAATAGAATCCGCTACCATCGCTGATGCAATTAGAATAACTACGTAGTGATGCCGTCATATATCTGTTCCTTGCATTAATGGCTATAGAGATCAATGCATATGCCAATGCATAGTGCATACCAACTTCAAGTTTACTTGAAGAACGAAAAGAGAGATAGAAAAAAGAAAGTGTGTGTGTGTGTGTGTGTATGTATGTAATCGAAACTTTGAACGTGATTTTGAAACGTCAGATTAATTTGAATTGATGCCAATTCAATAAAATGAAAAATTCATCTCGATAATTATACTAGGACGCGCGACGACCTTCGGTGATAAATAAGCAAAAATAAAATAAAATAATATTTCTATTCTATACACGTCAAAGAGATCACTATAATTTAACAGACAAAAATCAAATATCGGTACGTCATTCATAGCCATTCACGAAATTAAGCAAAAAAAAATCATCAAATCGTATATCAGATTTACTCCAAACACCAAAATTAGCTTCGACAAATCCCTCCAAAGCATAAAAGCCGTAAAATTAAATATGTCACTGAACAGAATTAATCCCGAATACAATAACTAATAGAAATCGAGCTCCATTCACTCGAAGACATCTAACGCTAACCCAATAATGGGTACTATTGACAATTTATATGATTTTTTTCTTTAAACTTAGCAAAATAATAATACAATAACACAATTTTAACCCCCAAACTCATAAAAATATAGGGGTTATTTTACCATGAAGGAATTGAGTTAAGTTTTTCGTTACTGGCTGTACAGTATTTCCTTTAAGTACAATAAAGCTGCAACAAAGCATCGAACCGGAAACACTACGTTTAAAAGTCAATTTTTTTCTATGAATAGAGTAAACTCCATTGATGATACTTGTTTAAATGTCGCGTAAACTTTTTTTTTGTATCACATTACGTGTGTTGAGCGGTGCTGTGAAGATTGTGAGGAATAATGAACAATATTAGGTATAATGGATGCTATCTTAACGTAGTTGAGAAGATTTGTATAATATTTAGAGGTTGTGAGTTCGATTCTGACTGTAAAAATTATTAGATTTAAAAAAGTGATCTTTTTCTAAATGAGCACTTTTTAGCAAAGTGGTAGATAGAGGATGCCTAGAGTTGAGACACTGAATTTCGTAAGCGTTGCTAAGGAGAATCCAACACTTCAAATTAACCACAAAAAAGGTGACATGTATTTCTTAATAAATCAATAAAGAAAACTTACAAGTATATGTTAGAACCACTTTAATTGAGTATATTTATATTATGTATAGCATTCTTTATAAATGATCACTTCATGGGTGTCACTGTACTTGGGAGGACGTCATTTAATTTTAATTCCGATGGGTTTATTCGATAAGAGATAGTTGCAAAGGAAGTCTTATGCATGTGTATACATTGTAAGTTTTGAATTAGGTATACCTATACAGAATCAAATTTTGTGTAAGTTCTTAATATTTTTTTAAAATATTACACCACTCGTAATTTACAAATACAGAATTTTTTTTAAATCGATATCAATTTAACATTTTAATCTTATTTTGAAATAAACAAGCCAAATGTAGAATCTAATTAATACAGCATTTTCACAATTACTTAAGCAAGTTAAATCTTAAAAACTCAAAATCTACTAAAACTTCTAAATTAAATTTCAAGTTCAACGAAATTATAAATTAATCTCCTAAGAAAATAACAAAAGAAATTAAAAACAAACGTCAAAACCCATTAGTGTGTAAAGTTAACCGTGAGTCGAGGTGTCAGAGAGTATCATCAGGCAAATTGGATATATTTTGGGGCAAAAAATCTGACAAAAACGTCTCACCAGACAGCGTGGCACCGATCAACGAGGCCGACACTACAAAAATACACTAAACTGCCCAAAAGTAACTAAAATTATACCTTATTCTCTAATAAATATGTCCATTTTGTAAGCATTTTAAACTTTGTAACGTACTATATTTATTTGACGTACGATTTTGAACCCAATACCAGTACGGTTAAAATAATTTGGTTATTTTCTAAAGGTGTCAGAGCCATTTAACTGTCAAAGCTATGGAATTTCATTCATGGTAATGGATAGGACTAGGAAGGAAGTTGCAGGTAGGGACAAACATTGAATACTATAGGGTGGATTTGTGGGTTACTGCCTTTTATGGTCATATTATTGTTAATTGGGTTGCATATAAAAACGTGTTTTTGACTTTTAAAGTATCAACTATAAATGGATTTCGCTTAAATCGTACATAAATAATGGGTGTGTATTGTAAAATCGTCTTAAAAATGAGCAGTACTTGATTTAATTGTATTCTCTGCATTAAGGATATTCTTAAAATAGATATTAATATAGTAAATTATTATAAATACAAATATTTTGAAAAGTGTTACTTGAACCTGTAACTATAGTGACAAGTTGTGCCTGAACTTAAGGTACCTACTTTTTCATTTTTGTGAATATTTTTATCTAGAACAGAAGAAATTTCGTATGCATTTAAATACAATACAATAAAATATATAAGAGAAACCTTATCATTTTAGTGTTAAAAAAATATAACAGATTTTTTTAATGACAATATTGAATCACTCTGTATAGCATTTTACCTAAATATAGCATTCCTGAAGCTCTCAGCCTACACAAACACTCTCACATTTCAATGATGACGGCGAGAAAGAGACATACAACAAGAATGTCGAAGTCATATTTTAACCAAAGGGTCCCGTTATTCCTAGGTTCCATTTTGGGGAATATAATGCTCCAATAAGAAGACCAAAGATTGCTTGCCAAATTCCAGCGTTCTACGCCGCATAGTTTCGGCTGCGTGTTGTCTATCAATCAATTAGTAACGAAAGGGTTTTAATTTTCTATCGAATGTATTGTAATACAATATTTGAGTAAAGTCTTAAGACACCTTTTCTCCATTCAGACACATCTGTAGTCCACTTTTAGCCGAATTCTGCATCCAACTCACAACCTGTTGTGGTCTCCCTGCGCCACGACTGCCAGTTATAAGCATAACAAGAAAAAAAATGCAATTGTTGACTTACTTAATCAGCTCCTCACCAGAATACTCGTAGGGTAGGGTAAAGCAAGGAAGGCTGCGATAGCATAGTGTTAAATCACTCCATTCCCCACTTCACTCCTGAATTCGAGACATTACATATTGAATGCCGGCAATGCACCTGTAGCTCCTCTGATGTTGCACGAGGTGGTGGACGGCGGTGATCACTTACCAGGCGACCTGAACCCTCGTTTGCCATAAAAAGAAAAAAAAATATAGGCGGAACTTAGCGCCGTACTTTTGTTTTACCAGATATTAACAAGAAAACAAAAACAATTCGTACCATCGAATACAAATCGAATCCAGAACCGCTGCATTTTCAGTCAAATACTATTTATACCACTGCATCACGATACCCTCAATATTTTATTATAACCTGTTATAATTTCATCACTCTACTCTAACACATCACTATTAATCGTCATCGCCAGAATCGAACCTTAATCCTTTTTAGCTACCGGTTCTACCACTTTTTATTAATCCCAAAAATGCTCATAGATCATTTCTTCAAATCTTCTAATATAATTTAGTTTTTTGGTTATTAAGAGTCCATTTATAACTTAGTTATTTATATGTGTGTATTGTTGTACCCTGACCGGATATAGTTGGGTACCTGCCTTAATGAGGCAGGCTGAGGTATTGTGCGTTTTTTTGTGTTATAAATCACACTGGTGGTAGTGGTGGTGGTGGTGGTAGGTGTTTAGTAAAGTCGGGCTACTGTGTAGGAACGACTATCGTAGGTTCAATCTTGCTCAGTTGTACTAGTAGATTTGCGGTTCTTACACCATAGAGTAAGCAGAGAAAACTAAGGGACGAGATACTCTGTTCCCAACGTTTCCCCAAAACTCTTAATATTTCGTTTTAAATGTCAAAAAATGTCTTGCTAGAAAGAAGAAAGACGCCTAATTTATTACTCAAAAATATCAAAAAACGGAAAGTAATTCACAACCAAAAAATGTATTAAAAATATAATGTATTTATATAAATTCAATTAAAATACACTATAAACTTATGGCAATATATTAAAAAAAATAGTTTTTATAAAATACTAATTGGTATATCCTTTGTTGTTTCGGCTAGTCACTAACCTAAAGCTTTATCACAGGTTTATTTCATCACTTAAAAACTTACCTATAAGTACGTCATCGATTCGATAAGCGATACTTGAATTAGAACTTTAAAACGGACATTTTTAGGTATTTTTTTTCTATAGAGATGAGACGGAGGTTGAAATATTTAACTCGAAAGTATAAGAAAGAGGTTGATGCCAGTGGACGAAGGAAAGAAGCATATAGAGACCGTAGTCTCTACAAAATCCGTTATCATCAACCTCTTCATCAATCCCTCTGGGGAGTCAAAAGGCTTTAAATATAACTTTTCACCAGTATCATCTATGCTGCCTTCTCAAAGGTGAACCGAGATCTCCTCCTCTCTCTGTTACTTACTGTGAAAGGGTACCGATATAGGTAAAAAAATAATTACGTCTATTTTACTAAGTTTGCATGTGCGTTATTAGGACCTAGTGATTTTGGTTTAATGTTACTATTTTATCATTATTAAAATAAAGTTACTTTTGCACACTTTTATTTACATATTTAAAGTTCACTTTTTTAAATTTAACTTCTATTCACATATATTATTCAGCTTTTTATTAGGTACTTGAACACAACTAGAAACATCCAAAGCACTTATAAGGGATTATTTTCTATACAATAAAAAAAATGTGTTATATTAAAATATGTAAAATTTAGTATAAGTCCAAACTATGAATAAAAATACCAATAAAATTAGACTGATAGTTAAAAAATTAACTAATTAAATTTTTATGATAGTAATAAATACATGACAAAGGAAAACAGGGCCTATTCCTTAATATTAAAGTATATATTTCAAGAATTATAGGTCTTTAATAAAATACAAGCCCATTCGAAGCATGGCTGAATCACTTTATAACCAATATAAAACACTTAACTTTACCCGCGACTATACCCGCGGTTCATTTTATTAAAATATATTATGTACTTATGTAGCTAACATAGTTTTATTTATAGAAAAGATATATTTTTTATTATTATAGCCAGTTAATCCGCTTATGTTCAGCCAAGACGAAATTGCTATAAGGCTGTTCCATTATATTTATTATTATTTTTTTAGGTTCACACTGTATCTACATATAGCAGCAGGCAGGGGTAATGTTAGGGAACCTAATGTAAAGACACTTCCGTTCCCCACTTTCCGCCGCATTCTCAATGCATTGCGCTTTGAGTGGCGGTATTCAACAACGCGCTTTGCCTCGTCACTAGAGCAAGGAAATGAAAATATTAAATATTTTCTTCCCTCATATGGAATCGACAACAACTCACAACCTGTAGCGTTTACCACCGCACGCTTGTCTCTCTTCTATCCTAAATAGTTATAAATATTGTAAAAATAATTTTTAAAAAAATTCTTACTTCCCAACACGACGAACAACGATTCTCTGTTTTAAGAGAAACTATAGCCGCATTTTCTGTCTTTATATGACTTCTAATTAAAACATAGTGTGACTTAAAACAAGGGTCTGTTAAAAATAAATATTTGAATGTTCACAAATATATGTTTAATGAAACAAATATATATATTTTAATGTTTGAACCAGTCCACCTGATATCATACCATCTCCATCAGCTCATAGTATCCATTCGTATTTTCTCTACTATGTGACACAAGGGTATTTTGCGCCTGTTATCCCGAATCCCAAAATCAGCCGTTAATCATTTTCTCCTCCTGGAGAAAAGCTGAAAGCTGAAATTGACAGATTAAAAATAACAGACATGAATACTAGTGTTTAGTGTATAGTTAGTTGTCACTAACAATAATCCATCTGTCCATAGCCATGTCATTAAACGCCCATCGCGCCTTACAGCATAAATAACCAGATTTATACGTATTTATATGTATTTATTTATACGTACCTCATTTATGACTTGTCCCTCGTATCTCTTTAATGGGTTTTTAGTTGGTACGTAATTTCTTCTTATTGATGTCTATCACTATACTATTTTTATTCTACTTTACTAGTGATGTACCTTTAATTGCTTCACTATCGTGATGGGAGTTGTAAGGACAAAGCTTTTTTATGACTTTTGATGGTAGGAATTTTAATGCAAGTAAATTTTAGTAAATTTGAGAATTAATACAAATGTTTAGAGATGAGGTATTTGCATTTTTTAAAATTAAATATTGATATAAAAAAAAATAAGTTTTTTTTTTAATTTACAAGCAAATATTAGATCAAAATGAAGTTAAATTTCGTTTCAAACCAAAAATGCACGAATTAAGCATTATATTAAACAAATATTAAAAAAAAACAACCAAAAACCAAGTAAATTCCTCATATTTCAATAAACACTTTGATAATTTAATATTTTAAAGGCGTCAAACAAAAAAATATTTAAAATGGTAACATCAACAATCCCTGCTCGAGGCAGTGACAGCGAGCTGTCGTGTCGGCGCTAGTACAAATATCCGTTTCCTGTTCAAAAAAGGCGATAGCTTTCAGAAAACAATGCCGTGATGATATATTAATGAATTAGCTTTTTAAAATTATTCATAATTTTTACTTTTATTTTTTGTTTCCAAATGAGATTTTTTATATATATTACATATATGTAGGTACTTATTGTTTCGTTTAAATTTTAATTATTATTATAAGTTTGTTTGGTAAAATACTGTTTTATCTCCTCGCCCCAGGAGTTTCAAAAAAAATCTCCCTTAGTGCTTCCCTATCCTTTACGAATAATGTAAATAGAAAACATAAAAAAAATTACACGACGAGCTACTTCTCGCAAAAGGCGTGGGTTCGAGTTTCGCTACATTAAAAATTAACACATTTTCTAAAATTTTGACGTTTCTCTAAAACAGCTGCCGTAATAATTGCTCGTTATATTTCACTGGTCGTAAATCAGAATTTCCAAAGCTGCCGACCGTACGTACCTACTTACCGAAGTGTGTTTTGATATGTATGTTTATAATTATTGAAAAATAGTGCGAGATTGTTAATTACTTTGGAATTCTATACGTTTTGTTTTAGATCATACAATTTGTCGTATGGTCTAAAAAAAGTTTGAACTTACGACGAGACGATTTTTAAGTTGTAAGTATATGTAAGTAAGTATATATATATACAATAAACATATTATTTTTTTTACTTCACGCATTATTTCACGCATGTGTGTCTAAACGATCAGAAGTAAAAATGGTATATTTTATCGTGTCTATCTACTTTTATTGTTAATTGGGACATACTCGTATTATAATTATTCTACTAAAAAGCCAGGTTGCCTTTTGTCCTAAGAAATTAATTAGTATCAGAATTTAATAAATACAATTTATATTACAATGTTTCTATTTTCCATTCAATAACGAAGTGTCATCTGTCTACTTACTATTTAACGACTAGCGCGAAACTGATCTTTGTTGATATAAAATAAATTTAATGAGCCATGTTTTTACCAGTTTCCAATATATATTAGTTATATCTTACGACACTATTCAATAAATACATTTCTTACATTTGAACTCCGTTTAAAGAATTCGGCGAAAAGTAGAGAACGGAAGTTTTTTAATAGGACCGGAGTGTCTTGACACTAGGTTCCCAGGTTCCCTCACCCTACCTTCCTATATGCGGGATTCAGCGTGAAACTAAAAAAAATCGTATCGTACCCGATAAGTAACCTCTACCACATAAGGCTGCGTGCACACCTCGCTCATTTACATGTAATAAAAAGTAGCATTAAAGAGAACTCGTGATTAATAGCGGATCATGTCTCAGTCGTTAAGCGTCTTTATTTATGACATTTTAAAATGTTTTAATGCTTAAAGCTTTATCGTCTCGGACTCGGGTCGGGTTAGAGTGGGTTCGGTGTTATTATCAATGTTTTTATTGATGGTGCTGGAATTCCAAGACAAAGGTATTGTCTGGTTCGTACTTGGTCCTATGGTGGAAGGTCACTTGTTTAAAAATAATAAGGTAGGAAGGAGTTGCAGGTTCGATATCGACTCGGGGGAATGGCTTATTTATAATTTCTCGTCTCAACAAGAAACATCTCGGAATATAGCGAAAAGTTGGGAACAAAGTGCCCTATCATTTACACAAAGAATTTGATTAGAGATTAGATTAGATATTTTAAGCAAAAATATTGTTTTAGTACCTTATTAATTAAGAATTTAAAAACAAAAATATTTTTAGTTCATAATACTGAGACCACTAACCTTTAGTAACTCCGTCGTTACTCCTTTTCTCTGGGTGCTTTTACATTTTCAACTACCCCAAGGCCATCGAAGTTTCTTGACTTCGACGAAGATTGAGCTTAGTAGTATGCCATTGAAAACCTACTTCCGGCAGTGGACGAGGACATGCTGCTGATGATTATGCTGGGGTTACTCGAGTGCCATGTACATACATATGTATGTGCTTACATGATATTCATTCACATGTGATACAAACTAATTCCATACCCGATATTTATAAATAGGTTGGCGAGTTAATAGCAGCGAGACTCGTCACTGGGTAGGTAAGTAGGTAGTACTTTTTAACTGAAACTAAATTATTTAGAATATTTTTAATTTGAATCTAGAATTTCTGAAAGCTTTCCCCCATTTTTTAGCTTCACGCTGCATCCTACTTCTCTGCATTATACAAAATGTATTTATTTGAATACAGTGTTCATATTTATTTGTTTGTACCAATTAATTATAAAAAATAAAAGTTAAATAAACATTACCCATAAAAAATTCTATGAATATTCAACTTGCTATGGTTTTTAATTGATCGTAAATATAAGGCTCGTGTACTAAAGTAGAATGAAGTTATTTACTTACTTTTTAATTATGAACGTATTTTCAACCTGTATATTGGTAATAAAAACCGATTTTATCTAATAATTCTTAAGTGGCAAAGCGAATGTGACTAAAGTGACACACTGACATGATAAAGTAGGGTTGACGAATGTATATATAAATAGCTTCGCGAATATAGCAAGGCAGGATGGGCAGAAGGAATTGATAACGAGGCAAAACGCGGTGTTGAGTTCCACCACTCAACACACAATACCTTCAGAATTCGGCGGAATTTGAGAACGGAAGTGGGAACACGCCGCGATACAACCTACAACACTAGGTTCCCAAGTTTCCTGCTATGTGCAAGATACAGCGGTAAGCCATAAAACAAAACAGTAAAATCTATATATGTATTATTTTTATCAACCCTAATTGGAGCTATAAAATAAAATAATACATTGGCCAATACATATGAAATAGAAGTGCAACGGTGGCACGGTGTGCTCCCGACTTGTTGCCGTGTCAATTAACGTGTCTTTAATATATTTTAAAAGATAATGAGATAAATATAATTTTTAACCAAAAATACCCCACCGGTAAGATAAGGTGAGGTATTTATTTAATTTCTCTCCTCTGGAAAATTAACAGAGTACGTTAACACTAGGTTCCCTCTGTCCTACCCTGCTATGTGAAACACGAAGCTGCTTTTCAATCTAATATCAACTATGCCTATACATAAGTTATACATGATATATCTCTCTCTCGTCTCGCCATATTTATATATTTAAGTAATGGTTTATTATGTTTATTAATAAGTTTTTAGATTCCAATTTCATTCTTTTTCCCATACAATAGAGAAGTAAGACAATGTAGTAATAAAGAATTTTAATACTACTAATTTCTATATCTGCGAACGACTGCAAACGTGGCGGTTGTGGGTTCGATTCCCGAAATGAAATATTTCATATTTTCATTTCCTCGCGCTGGTAACGAGGCAAAGCGCAGCGTTGAGTTCCATTACTCAATATATAGTAATAATCACGAAAATCAGAGATACCTATTATTTATAGAAAACTATTTCCTTTTAATTTAACTACTTTAAAGTTTTTAAATAATATATATGATAGACAGTTTTATTATGAGTTATAATGTTTCAATATTTACTTAAATGAGTTGGGGCTTCACCTGCTGTAATTAAAACTTTTTATTACTAATCCTTTTATGTAATAGACTAAAATATATACATTACATTATATGAACTTTTTTTAATTTATATAATTTAGACTTTTCATAGATAAATAGATTTTTTGTTTCTCTACGCTGTATCCCGTTCGTAGAAGGGTAGGCAGAGAGAAACTATTATAAAGACAATTTGTACACCATTTTCCGTCGAATTCTGAAGATATTGGATGTTAAGTAGCGGTGCTCTACGCCGCGCATTGCCTCGACACCAGAGCGAAGAAATTAAAGTATTAGCTATTTTCTCTTCTCCTCGAGTGGATAACCCATCCACATCCTGTCGAGGTTACACTCACACGTTTGTGCCTCTGCCCATTGTAGAAACTTATCGCAAATTAAAACTTAATAAAAAAATTATAATAGTATAATGTATTTTGTATCAGTATGTATTAATTTAGTAAGAACGTTTGTTAAAGAAATAAATCTTTAGACGTGAACTCAAATTATTTTACGCTCACATTTTCATAGTATAACTTTTTGTCTTTCTCTTGTAAAAATAACTTTTTAATTAATTTTTTTAATGAAAATTAAAAGTAATTGTTATCACGTTATATACGGTTTCAAGCAATCAAATTAATAAAATATCGATCAAGTTATTATATACCTGTAAGATATACCTACAGACATATGTATGTATATATAAAAGGAATAATTCCAGACCTCATCTGCCCGCGGACGTCGCGGATGATCGCTAATTGTCAATTATACGTGTTATTGCACCTCGCGCTGCCTGTTTATTGCCAATCAATTGTATTCACTAGTTCTTCACCTGATTTTACTCTTTGCTCGCTAATTATAATATCCTACTAGTATTAGAAATGTGAAAAATTGTGAGTGTAGCTATTTGTAGTGTTGTTGTTGAATGGATTCAGTAAGAAAGTTTAGTAAGAACGGACGAAGCCGCGCGCGGGTCGCTAGGTTCTTTATAAGAATAACCGTCGTTTTTCATTGTGGCACATGGCCTTAGTATGTTATTCTGAGCACGATGGTTGTGGGTTCGATTTACACTCGAGATAATGAACATGTTCGGTGTTGACTTCCGCCACTGACACGAAAATTCGGCGGAAAGTGGGCAACGGGCTGTCTTAACACTAGGCTACCTCACCTTGCAAATTGCCAGGCTCCTGGGAGAGATACAGCGTAAAGCTAAAAGAACATCCCTTAATTTATATAAAAACATCCTTAATTTGATATTATTTAAATATACTAAGTTAAAATGAGACAACAAGGACAGACATCTCAATTCCCTTCGTTGCCGCAGCCCGCCTCGTATCTCCACTTCTACTCTACCACTTGTACCGCTGGTGTTTATTGCGTTTATTGGTTTACAAGCGAACTTATCAATTTCAATAAAATCCTGCCCCATAATGGCTTTAACTGCGCTGTAAAAATATATCGCGTTTCAATTTTTGATTAATTCCAATTTAACACTAACATGTGCTATAAATGTTTTCGTGACCTTTACCCACCATGCTGTAAATGTATATGTTTATCCTTTTTCAGGGTTCCGCAACTTAAAAATGTAAAGCGGAACCCTTGTAATATCACTTTGTTGTTCATCTGTCCGTCTATCAAGATCCTTTATCTCGAGATCGCGTGGAGGTATCGAGGTGAAACTTATATCGAATATTGAAGTTTACTGGCTTTTAAACAGAAATATAGCTTCTAAGTCAACGTAAGCGAAAGATACGACTATTTCTGCCTCGCGTAATTTAAAAGTATAGAGTACTTCCTGTGGACCTATAGCTGTTATCAAATTTGGCACGAAGAGAGAACTTACAATAAAAAAGAGGAAATAATAAAATTTATAGGTATTTCTTGAAAAAATATAATTACAAATCTATAGATGTTGATCAAATTTCAGTTTGTCAAATTTTGTTAGTCTTAGTTCCCCTTTACCTACAATCTTGAAGTTACTACAGAACCCTCTATAGGTGAGTCTTACTCGCACTTGACTGTTTTTATTTTAGTCATACTTGGAGGCCTTCTTGGCGAAGTTGATGTCGAATGATTCGATCCAATCGATCGATTCGATCCAATCTTGGGGATATGATATTTAAGTCTTTTTCATTTCTCCATTTTGGTAAATAAAGAGCGGCGTTAAACCCGGCCCTCATTGACTATCATGTTGAGCTCGCAAGAGTAGCCTACGTAAATGTATTTCCACCAACAAATAGTCATTATTATTTTTGTTTGTATTTATTTCTCAATCTCTCCTGCGTACTTTACCTACTGTAAGTAAGTAAGTAAGCGGATAAAGAAAAATCACTCTTTTTTATCATATTGCGAAAAATAGCAGTTGTTTTTTAGTGGTTTGAACTACAAATAATAATGTTACTTAAACACTTCAAAACTAAATAACACAGAGTTTCCTCATCTAGCTGGCTATATAAAAGTATATTAAGGAATGTCCATAAAACTTTATCATTTGATGAATCTTTGTCCTTTGATTTAAATCACGTCGCTAGTGACCGACCGGAGTGACAAAAAACAAGTGCTTTATAGACACTATAAACATTTTGTTATTGAAAGTATTACATTTTATTTTAATGTTACTTTCTCATCAATATAATGTGAATGTTATTGATAATAAATTAATTTTAAACAACTATAATCAAATTAAATATTGTGTAAAAATAAATAAAAAATGTAAAAAGAAAATAAAGAGGCCGCCGTAGTGCAGGATTTGGAATAAACGAGACAGTTGTAGGTTCGATTCTAACTTGAAAAAATGAATTATTTTCATTTCGTCACTCTTGCAAGAAGACAAAACGTAGTATTGAGTTTCACCATTCAACACCGTTAATGTCTCGAAAATAGGACGAAATGTAGGAATCCTCATGCCTCAACACTAGGTAGGATATCTTTGCCTACTCTATTATTACGCATTATCTCATATTGTGCTCTACTCTGTAAGATTTCATATCGATCGGTTAAATAATAATTTACGATCCAGAGCGTAACAGACAAACAAAGTCACTTTTACATTATTTATATTAATCATGATTGTATTGAGGCCAGTTGTGACTCAAGGGCACAAAGGTGGGACTGTAAACGAAAGTTGTGGATTCGATTCCAAAAAGCACGGCGTTCAGCTCCAACTCAACACGCGATGTCTCAAGAATTCGGCGGAAAGTGGGGAACGAAGTGTCTTAACACTAGTCTCTTTCTGCCTACCCTAAAAAAACATTAATTATACTAGTAATATAAGACTTGTTGTCTGTTCTGGGCGTAACATAATTTGTTTTATATCGCTTTGTTTTAAATCACTCACGCCTGATTGTGGACGTCTTCATTTATTGTGTACGGCTATAAAAACGTTTATTTTATTCTGATCTTTTTCCTTTTTGGAAGCGTACTGTTAACCTCCCAAATTTAATTGATTTTATTTTATACTAGCGACTCACTCGCGGCTTCGTCTGCTTGTGCTACAAAATTAATTAGTTTTATTAATAAAAAAACTAACACTAAATGTTTAGGGAAATTTGCAAAATATACTTACACACTCTACTCTAAATTTTGTGTACCCTGTGTGCAGCTGATTATTCAAAATTTTGCAATTCCGTTCCATAATTGGTGTCCAAAATCATGAGATGCGTTTTCGATGAGACTCGTATTTAGTTTAGTTTTAGACTGCATCCTGCACATAGCAGGGCAGGCAGAGGGAACCTAGAAACCTAGTGTTATAACACTCCGTTCTCACTAAGATAGTTCCCCACTTTCTGCATAATTCTATAGGCATTGCGTGTTGAATGGCGGAATCTCAACGTCATGCTTTGCCTTGTCAATAGAGCGAAGAAACAAAAAATATTACATATTTTATTCACAGGGTGGGAATTGAACCTAAAGCTGTCGCATTTACAATTGCACTGGTGTGCCAACAACGGCCTCAGATTAGATTTCACTCAAATCAAAGGAGTTTCCAACACATCTAATAACAGGGCTTAAAATCTGATTCCATAATACAAAAAAATACTCAAAAGTTTAACTATGAAGTTGTTATGACTTTCTAATCCTATAATATGTATAACAATAAAATATTGTATATTAATTAGGCGTGGTGGGTGCTAGCGGCTATAGCCTATACTGATATATGTGGTGTGGGTGAAAGCATAAATCACGCACAGACAGACGAACGCTATAAATCTACTGACGTGAATCACTCATGCACGCTGAGTTTGACTTGTTTCACAACTTACAGGGTATTATTCTGGAGGAAAAAAATACAAAAAAACTCTAATAGAACAGCTTACAATTTCAAAATTTTGCCAATAACAGTTCGCATATTAAATACGATTACTTTTTTGACTTCCGTAGCGGAGTAACCAGAGGGAAGTACTAAAAGTCAATGCTCTCATGCTTTTTACGTGCCTTTCCGCGAGTATCCTCGACACTGATCTCGAGTCATTTTCAGTAACGGATTGACGGCAGAGAAAAGTTTAGCTTTAAGACACACTGTTCTCTAATTTTTGGTAATTTAAGCCCTAAAAGAAATCTGAAGTGACTACCATCGCATTTACAGTCAAACACTAAATCACTTTACTATAACTAGTTGTTTTTAATGGCAGCGCTCAACACCGAGCTTTGTCTTGTTACCAGAGTGAAAAAAAATATTGTTCATTCCCCCTAGTCGAAATCAAACCCACAGCCTTCATGCTTACAGTCTGACAGGTCCAGTTACAATATAGAGACCAGAATAAGCCTCCAATCGTAGTGTGTGGCCAAATAGAGCAGCGTGGTGACTATAAGGCGATATGTAGGCTTTATTATGTTTTTATATTTTATTTACTAGTTCAGCGGACTGCGTGCGTCGCTATTGATAGCTTAGCTTTGTAAATAAAATTAATCTGTCATGAAAATGTCACGGTGTGGTAAAGGCGGTCGTTGTGGGTTCAATGCCCACTCGGGAAAATATAGGCGTGTTCTTTTCGCGTTCTTATGGTCAAAGCATGACGTGAAAAGCGTGAAAGCGTTCCGCTACTTCAATATGCAGTTTTAAAATATGGTGATGCGTGGGGAACGAAATGTCTTTATAGTAGGTATTTATCATAAAATATGCACACATATAGACCAAAATAGAGCTATTTTGTCATTGCTTGGGTAGGGTAGGCAAAGGAAACCTAAAAACCATTCCTCACTTTCCGTTGAAGTCTGGAGGCATTGCCTAATAATTAATTTATATATTCAATATCTTAGTAACATAGAATTGCAAAGACTGAATTTTAAAATTAAAAAAGGTTCGATAATAATTTCTTACCAAAAACTTTCTCCCCAAATATTCTCCAATACGTTCTACAATTAAGTAAGTACTACTATAGAGCATATATTGAGAACAACTATAAGTTCTAATCATAAAAACTAAATCCTATTACCAAAACAATCCCGATACATAAATCAGTGCGTATTGACCTCACCTCAAACCCCAACGGTAAGAAATCACACACCGAATTGCCTAACACACTGGCCCCCACTTTAAAATGGAGTCATAAATAAAAGGTAGACGCACCTTATCGCGAAAGCCACAACAAATGAAAGAATACCCCTCTCCAACCCCCAACCCCTTGTAGGGGTAGAATTGGCCATCTCTTTTCAACTTGAAACAGTAAAACTCTGTTTTACATTTATAAGTACACCGCATTCGCGATGCCAGAGCTCTGCCCTGAACTCTACATTTTCATTTTGATCAAATATAGACTCTGTATTCGCGGGGTTAGGTTACGTTTTTGTTTGTTAGAGTGGTGAAGTGGTTACCATAGTGACGGGGGGTCGCGTCGCGATTTTTGCCTCCTTCGATTGCGAAGATTTTTCTGATCACTTGCAGTGGAAAGTGCCTGTTATATACTTGTAGGGTTGTCGCGGGAAAATTATTAGGGTACACTAAATATATTGGGTGGATGTAATTTTCAAAGGAATGTTAAAAAAAAAAATCTTCTTTACTATAGATAGATACCGGTACTTTTTTCGGGGAAATCGTTTCTATGAATGTTGTAATTCGAATATATTTTTAAGAATACCAAATAAGCTAATGTTTTCAACATGTGCTGTTTTAATTTTGTCAAGTGACGGGCTGAATAAATAAACCAGTGTACTTTTTTTTAGCTTTATGTTCTATTCTAATTTCTGCAAAATGCAAGAGAAGGCCAAGGAGAGCCTAGTGTTAAGACTTCGTCCTCCACGCATTGCCCAAACGGAAATGAAAAAAGGAATCGAACCCACAACCATCACGTTTACAGGCACGACAATAAACCTTAAAATATATTATTTACTTTATATCAAATATATTAGTGTCCAAGCCCTGGCATGAGTTCGATAAACGTCGTCAGTGTGAATAAATAGTAGCGCCTCAAATGTAGAGACAGTTCTCGAGATAGTGTCGTCCTCGCGCTGAAAATACACACATATTATTTTCTTTCTCATTTAGTCTTCTATTACGTGTAATTCAGTTTATTATATAAAGATAAATTTAGATTTCTTTTTCCGTTTCATACTTTTCCCACATAGTATGGTAGAAAGAGAAAATTTAGTGTTGAGGCACTCCGTTCTGCATCCATTTCCCCGGAAAACTAACCCACAACCATCGCTTCCAGTTAAATGTTCTCATACTGCGCCATGAAGGTCTTGTAATAAATGTGTTTTTAATGTAACTTCAAGAAAGATTGCATGTATAAAAATGGTTATACAATAGTTCTTCTTGAAATTATAACTATATAAATTTTTTATATATTTTTTTTCTTCAGGAGTCAGGATTCAAGGAGTGGTAATCGAACACACTACCTTCATTTTAACTTTATATAATTATTTATATCATTTTTAACATTTATATATTGCATTTATTCGAAATAGCGCGTCACTCGATTAGAGTAAGTGCGGGTTAGAGTTTTGTATTATACAGGGTGGAAGAGGCAGCGCTTCTTTTACTGAAACTGCATATAGGGTAAAATATTTCAAACCCAGAATTAAAAAAAATAATCAAGGTACCTCAACGGTTTGGACGTAGGATTTTTTTTTCATTTCACGATTTTTATCCATACCTGTATTTCGTGTCACGCACACATAAGTAAGCGACGTTGCCGCTTTGACAGGTAAGTGTGTGCGTGCCTATGTTATACTTTACAAATGGCGTTTTATTTTAAAACGATAATTTTATTATTTATTTTGTTTGAAAAAAAAACTTTTTTATTTTTGAGAATTATTTTTTTTCCGAATTATATTAGGCTTTTATAGAGTAGTTAAAACTGTGGTTTCATTTAAAGTGGCGCTAAGTGGCGCTGACAATTCCATCCTGTATAAGTGTTAATATATATATCATCATAATATACAACAGGGGCACAAGAGTGAGTCTGTAAACGTAATGGTTTTGGGTTCAATTCCCAATCGGGAAAATGAAATACCATTATTTTTACGAGGCTGTCAAGAAATTATATGTTTTATATTTTTGTTTCCTCACCCTAGCAACGAAGCAAAGCGCGGCATTAAGTTTCGCAACTCACCACGCAAAGCCCCTAGAATTCAGCAAAAAGTGGGGAACGGAAGTGTCTTAATGAGAAACGGTGTGTTAACTTTAGGTTCCTAGGTTTCCTCTGCCTACCCTACTCTGAAAGCAATAAAAAATAAGCTTATTGTGTTCATGTTGTATTTTATCGTCATGCTGTATTCCGTATACACATACCACTAGGTTCCCAGGACCAGACACAGGAAAGTCTAACCTGCTATGTGCGGTAATATTATATTTTTTTGTTTCACGATTTATCTCTCTCAACCCTAATGGGGGTCTTAAGCACCCCACTCAAAATATTAATTGAAAAAAAAAATATATATTTTACTCAAAGGATATTGGGTGAAAGAAAAGACAAAGTTTATATTTTACTAACTGTTTATTTTAACCACATCACGTAGATTCTCCACGCTCAAGTATTTCATTATTTATATACTATTTATCATTGAAGAGGCCATATTGTTATATACAATGTTTTTTTAAACAATAATTTAGGTTTTATTTACTTCTTTAAAAAGCTTCAAACGTGTTACATAATAATAATAATACATAAGCAGCTTTATGCTTTTTCCCGCGCAACAGGATAAGCAGAGTTAAAACACTCCGTTCCCGACGAATTGTCGAATTTTCGAGACATTACTTTGGCGGGACACAACGCCGTGTTTCGTCAAGCGAAGTGGAGAAATTAAAATTATATGCAAGTATAAGTTTTTATTAGAATGGAATTATTACTTTTCACTAGCTTGATTTTTAATGTAAAGGTGTCGGTGTTGTGTATTCTTAGAATATATTTCAAATGTTTAAGTTCTTTGCAATTGGTAGTTTAGATTTTACATGACATACAGACAGCACACTCGACTTTGTTTATAATAATTTATAATTTCGTCCATAGTGAGATGTGTCAAAAATTATAACATATTTTAGTAAAAAGAACAAAAAAATATTACACAGCGTTTATTCTGAACATTATAATAGTATTGCTTATTAAATGATTATTACTGTTGTAAAGCTTTTTGTATAATTTTAAGTTTGGATTCAAGTACAATGTAGAATTCTATTATTTTAAATAAAACGCCTATTTACAGCTGAGCTGTCTCTTGTACCGTCAGCATCATAGTATTCATTTAAATTCATAAAAGTATTTTGTTACATGATAAAAATAACAATGTACAAATCGTAGTTGCTGTCGGTACTTTCGCGTGGTCATATCTACAATAGGTAAATTCGTTTAAATATCTATATACATCTTATTATATATAATATACATAACTATATATTGCAATGCGTGTTCTAACACTTAGTAAATAAGTGACGTTTCTCATACTATTTACATTTAGCCTTTGTTTATAATTACATATCTTTAAAGTTAAAATGCTTTTATGATGGTCTTAAATAAAATTATTTATTTCCTTTGTCGTCGTGGTCGTGAATTTGTATTTGAAAAATGTACCAAGTTCCACTTGTTATGTTATTTATACAAATCTTCTAAGTGAATATATCCCTAATATCATTCAAAGCATTCGTTGGACAGCCACCGAGGATATTGAAAAAACGTAGCTTGAGTCAAAAGGCAGGCACTGGCAATAAAAGCCGGATCTAATGCGGTGTATAGATTTATCCAAGATATTAGAGAAGATTTATCCAAGATATTAGGGATATAAAAAATTAAAAAACTACTGTAAAATTGAAATGGCATGTTTTCTGTATCAAATGTTATTGATTTATGTATTGTAACTTTTCTTACTAATTCGAATGAGTGGGGTAATGGGTGTATGTAGAGATATTTTCGGGGTGGGCCTGGACTTTACCTTTGAACAGACATATTCTTGTAAAGATTTATTTTTAATACTATTTTCTACTGGACACGGCCTACCAGACCCCCCTATGAATGAAACTTATTCACTGATATAGCTGTGAATTAAGTACCTACCTCGTAAGCTTTAATTTTTCGGTCTAAATATGTGATTAGTTATTTTTTCTACTTCCAGAAACATATTTAGGGAAAAAATGATTTTTAACATGTGAAATTTATGTAAACACGACTTTTTACAATTACGTAAATTATTTAACTTAAAGCTAAACCTATCTATGCTAGTGTTATTAATAACATATCTTACTTAGAAACGTCATCTTAAACTAACAATTTTAGTAGAATTGGCACCGAGAATCTTATAATTGAAATATACAGATTTAAATACTAGATAGTTCACGAATATGTAAAATCTAATTATAATAAGTTATTTTTTTCACTGCTAAGTGTATTTACAGTAGTTATACTTAAGGCTAATAAATTACAAAGCGTTTAATGTACGGAACCACAGATTTAACCAGCAAAACATGTTCGACCGATCATCATTTTTAATAGACGATGGTTCTCTAATGTCAGAACAACTAATCGATCTTTTACTCATTGGCTTAGATACAAACGCAAAATGTAATATTTTTTACCAAAAGCGGTATCCATGTTAAAAATGATAATAGGCGAAATTGATCGGCTGGTCTTCATTATCGTTAACATTTAACTCATCACTATCACTAGTTTTCGTTTCGCTCACTTCGTACCTATCCCGAGAATCGAACCTGTTGTCTCTCTGCCAGTTGGATAGATCGAATGGCGTATCGTTATGTGTGTCTTTATTTCTATACTCGTTGTAGTAAAAATAAGCACTTTGTTTGGCACTTGCGTCAATGTCTTTTTGGGGGTGCCCGTGACCCAGTGAGGCCGCGCGGTGGGTTGGGTCGATTGCCTCCGCGCTGGAATTAGATCACTGGCGGTGATGGGGCATGTGGAGGTGGAGAGCGTCTAGACGAGGTCTCTTGGCCTCATCGTCATCACTGCAAGGGTCAGCCTCGTGAGACTCCTGTTCATCACACTCTTCACCCAACTCCTCTTGCTTGCGTTTCGCTGTCGCCATTTCAGCCGCGTGCTTTTTCCGCCACTTAGTTCTTCTGTTTTGGAACCATACCTGAAAAAATATTTGGAATTAAAATTGAGGTAAATTTTGTAGCTTAGCTGTAGATACGGTTGTATCTAGCTTAACTTAATTATTTAAATTGTTTTATTAAGTACTATATTTAAATTTCTTTCTCATTGATATCTCATATGAACATTGTATACGGTAACATATTTTTCCTTATATCATCATTTTTTTTTAATTCTTCAAATTCTTCACCGGACTATGTAAGCTTAGCTGGTTGAAATGACGAAATTCTTGTAATTTTACTCATATTTGTATAATCAATAACATGTAGTATATAAAATGTTCATTATTGAAAGTTTTAGCATTCTAAAATAAATTTGTATAATGTGTAGTAGGCAGATACTCGTATAAAATTCTTGCGTGATTGACTGACTGGCAGACACCGGACAGCCGAGCTACGATATGGCGTAGAACGCTCAAATTTAGTATTCAGGTTGATTAGCTGCTAAAGTCTCCTTCGACGTAGTAAAACAGACTTCAGAGAAGGATAAGAGAGAATTTCTTTTTTCTTAGAATATTGTAATAATAGTAATAATATGAGGGATATTTCTCGACATTCTTACGAGAAAGCAGAAAAGCGACATTTTACATGTCATAGCATACACAAACGAAGTTACAGGCGGCCACTAGTAAGTAATAATTTTAAAACAACCCAACAAACTAGATCCGCGGCACAATTTGGCCGGAACTCAAACAAGAGGTGCTTACTCGGCAGAGCGTCGTTTGGAAACGAGCCACTAACTCTATGTTTGTTTCACCGGAAGCCAAATATAAAGAGCGGGTCAACACCGCCATGTTCACCTAATCTCTATGACATCATAATGCCTCATTAAATACATTTCAAGTAGCAACTTTAACCGATGTACGTCCTTTTCTTTCGCATAAAATCTGGCTGAGAGCGATAAAGACGGCAACAGTAGCCATGTTCTACGGTAATTAAGGGTTCGTTTTGCAAATTACACGGCACTTAACCAGCCATATAACACTCGTTAATCACTGAGATGGGGTGATTGTGTCTCGCTCCCACTTGTGGGATGCTATAGCTCTGTCCCGCTCTAACGTTCGGTAGACAGCGGTTTAATTAGGTCATAAATACATTTTCATTATTAGACGTCGATCCAATCTTCGCTGGTAAAGCAGGGTTGACGAGTTGTGGTTGACTTTCTGAATACAAGGAGTATTCTCATTGGAACTCATTTGGAAGGAAAATAATCAAAAATAGGAAAATTCCTAAAGTAAATCTGTGTAGTCATCTACAGCTAACTTCAGGGCGGGCACAACTCGTCGGGCGTACTACACTGGCCGGTATGGACGGGTCTAATAAAGCGATGTACAATAAGATAGTTAAGTCCTTTGTTATTTCCCACTTTGTTTTTATTCGGGTCGTTATCTCGAGTGCCGTTAAAATGACTCTTCCGTATTGATGGAGGCGTTGGTTTATAGCCAAAAGTAACCTTTGTTTTTGTATTTTTAATTTATCTTACTTGCCAAGTGTTACGGAGTCTTTACTGTACGTTGTGGGTTCGATTCTTACTAGGGGGCAAAAATATTTTAATTGGCACCCTGGTAAAAACAAACTTGTCATAGTGTTCCCTCTGAACATTCAATCGGGCGAAAATAAGAGAACGGAGTATCCTAACACTAGGTTCTCTCTGCCTATCCTGCTATGAGTGGGATGAAACGTTAATTTAAAAATAATATGAATTATTTCCAAAATCTAAAATAATACTCAGTTGCTACTTGTTCAATTGATATTTGAGTATTAGCTACGTACGTATATAATACGAAATATGTATGCCTATATTATTTTAGCTTTACGCTGTATTCTGGATACAGCAGGATAGGCAGAAGAATGTCTTGTTACCAGAGCGATGAAATGATAAAAATCCTCAAGTAGGGATCCACAACCGTCACTTAAGAACAAAGACACTAAAACGACCACAATAATTTCAATTATACATACAATATGTATAGATACACACATGCATATATGTATTGTCACTCGCATTAAGTACAGTGTTAAGACACTCCGTTTCCTATTCTCCGCCGAATGTTCGAGGCATTGCGTGTGGACAGGCGGATCTCTACACCGTTTATACTATTTCTACATATATTACAACTTCCAAGCACTTCAGTATGAGAATTCCACCCTCTAACATATTGTAAGTAGTTAACATCTTGTACTAAACAGTTAACAGGTTTAATCGCCGCCCGGTGTCGTCGATGTTTGTATAATAACGATATGATGCCGATATAAATTGAATCCATTAGTTTGTACTAAGTCGGCGGTATCGAGGTATTTGTGGGTTAAATTTCTGTGTAGCAATATTGTTAATTATTATTTATACATAGTTGTGCGTATTATTTTCTTATGTAGTTTTACATTTCTTCCTGCATATAGTAGGTTAGGCGGGTGGAATCTAGTGCTTAGACACTCTGTTCCCCACGCTCCGCCCAAATTTCGAGATTTTGTGGATTAAGTGGTGACAATTATCGTCGCGTTTTGTCTTGTGGAAATCGTCGTGTGTCGTCGGGAATTGAATCCACGACTTGTGGGATTCCTGTGTGATTCAGATTATGTCTATCTGTGTCACTGCGCCACGAAAGCCTAACGTAAATTTTAATGATTACACCTAGCTAATAGAAACTGCCCATGTCCACAACCTTTTCTGACCTTGAACACTGAACCCGCCTCTGTGCTAAACACGGATAAAACCAAAATAGAAATAATAGTGATTTATCACTATTAGCCACAAGGTGCTACAAACATAAAGACGACAAACACTTAAATTAAACAATAAGTATCTACTTTATAGCAAAAGTCAAAGTACAGGGAACTGAGGTTGTAAATAATAAAATTTAGCCATAATACTGAATACCGAGTTAACAACATTGCTATAAAGGGTTTAATAAACTGCGAGTTGCAGAGGATTTATTGTGATTCCCAGAATATAATAAACCAAGATAATTAATGAAGAGAGACCATTAAAGCATGTATACGTCGGTGTTTCCATTTTTATATCGAGACTAGCTCCTGCATGCGACTTCTAAATTATGTCTCAAGGGAATGTTAGTATTTCAATATAAATCTGTACTATACTTATAAAATTGTAGAGTTTTTTTGGATGAACGTGCTAATTTAAGGAACTGCTGGTTTTGCTAAATAAAGATGACTTTTTCTGTTTCGCGCTGTATTCCATATCACATACCAGGATAGGCAGTGGGAACCTGGGAACCTAAAGTTAAGATATTTCGTTCTGATTATGATACTTCAGTTTGCCATTTATCACCGGATTCTAAAGCATTGTAGTCAGATAAACTTATAGTATTTTAATAATGAAAATTATACTAAGTAATACAGTATGATTGTCGCTATGCCTAAGTATTTATATTTGGTGAATATCATTTCAATTTAGGTTAGACACATGTAACGTTAACATTCTGAAAAAATGAGAAAACAGGGAAAACAAAACATAATATTTTTAAGAAGAAACGTACATTTTTTATGATTTAATAGGACAATAAAAGTTTTTCATTAGTGTATTGAGGAAAAACTAACTTTCTACGGCACAGTGAACAAAACTAATATCATCGGGCATTGATCATCATCGCTTCCGCGTCACTGCCATATCTCCTAAACCCAATAAAACTAACGCACAACATGGCAGCGCATGGCGGTAATAAAAAAGCGTACGAACAAAACAAGATTTAGTACTACGTTCACCTTGTATTTGGATCGTTCTCTTTATACCTACTTGTGTATTATACACACTATAGTACCTGTATTTGGTTGTATGGAATTCGATTTAGTGTATGAACCTATAGGTAAAAGAAATCGTTTTTTAAATATATTTTGCTTTAATTTCGATGTACAGTCCGTTTTAATTCCACTTTGTCAGAATTCAGCGGAAAGTGGGAAACATAGTGTCTTAACACTAGTTTCCCTCTGCCTACCCTGCTGTATGCGGGATACAGCGTGAAGCAGATTTAATTATTTTTTTATTTAATTTTGTCATCTTATAGCTAATTCTTGTAGTTTGATTAAGTTACCAAATTTTATTGGACCTAACATAATGTCAAGTTTGTAGTCGCCCTTTTACATTTAACGCAGTTTCAAATTGTATTCAGTAAGCGTTTAGCCACCTCCAACGCAATATGACTTAGTAAAGACGATTTAAAACAACAAAATAGCCACACTCTTAAAATGTTAGAAATAATAAGAAAACAAAAAAGAATATTATACATATCAACATATAAAATATATATAGAACAACGTCTACAGTGTTGCTACATAAATAAAATGAAATAAAAAAGACTCTAGTTAGTCTGTGTTCGCGACAATTTAGGCGAGAGTGTGCGCACTCTACAGAATTATCATTGCTCCATTTAGTTTTACGAGAGGCGGATACTCGTGCTCGTATGTGCCTTGTGTTTCACTTTTACATTGAATGCCGTATTTATGTTCTTTGTTCAACTTTACTATTTACTATATTGTTTACTAAAATAATGAAAAAACAGAAGTTTTCTCCAATTTCGTAGCTTATGATTAAATTAATGGGGATTTGTTGTTTTGTTTAGTTTTGGACGCTATAGATTACAATAGCTCAGATGGAATACGTTTTATTGAAAACTATGGTTAAGAATTCATTATTCGTTCATGAAGCCTTTAAATGAAAAATAATTTTATTTTATTTATTTTTTCCCGCACCCTACTTAACGCCGACTTCTGGAGACATTGCATCTTGAGTGTAGGAACTCAACGCCGCGGGTTGCTAGAATCATAAATGTTTCTATTTCTCTAGTGTAACCCGCAACTATAGCGTTGATAATTACACACAGGATTCACTTTATATCTTTGGCCTACCTACATAAATCTCTTAAAAATATTTATTCTATTATTAAATTTAATATGTTCAACGTTTATCAAGAAGTTTACAACTGTACAATGCTGATGGTAAGAATTATAATTAAAATTATATGGTTATATCATTTTAAAGATTACAAAGTCGAAGGTAGAATTTATTATTATTAAGGAAATTGTAATATTTTTTTATTTTCATTCCAAGTTTATAGCTCCCTGAATTACGTTAATTAAAATAACGTGTTATTTCACTTAATTAAAACGCAAAGTTAGCGCTAAGTACAAAAATATGTATGTTTAATTACTTTCGAGAGATACGGGCACTTTAACAGCTATACATTTATGGTAATTTTTATAGTAAAATATTGGAAGAATGTGTTAGTGTTCGCTTGTAGTATGAAAATGCTATAATACAAAACTATAAACTGCTATAAACATAATTTTCCTTCGATTAAACGTGTAAATCATGTATGAATTAAAAACGTAGTTCTAAGAAAAGTTTAATTTTATTTTTAGATACCATTTGAATAGTACAGAACCTATTTAAATACCCTCTGGATTTTAGTTCAATTATTTAAATTAATTAATCTAAAGCCAAAAATGAACCCCTCACATTATTATAATAATATTAAATTCAGTTCAAACGACAAAATATTTACATTTCAATGACAGAACATCAAATATGGTCGCGTCAAAAGAACCGGTAGTAAATAATAGAAAGGAACAAAGTGGCATCGCCGCCATTAACGTCGCGTCCCGTACAATCAAACATACTGACATTATATTATTATATTTATGAGAAAACTAAACATGTCTTCGGAAATATTATTACATTTATTATAGATACTTTATTCCCCAACTTACCCAACCCCTGTATTCAATTACTTAAGTGCTAAAAGACGAACCGCGAGACATACAGCCGTCTTTGTCTCTCGTCTAAGTATTATTATTGCCATTTCATTCGCGCGGGGAGGGCCGGGGTAATTATACGATATTATTTTCCTACGTAACAGCGATAGGTAACTCTCAATAATGTCTTAGCGGCCATGTTTTTTTTTCGGTCATTATTTTGAATGAGACGTTGTTTGTTTTGTGTTTGAAATGATTATGGCGGTAATATAATAGGATTAGCAATAATTACTCTTTATGCTGTAATCAAAAGATGATCGCTTTGTATGGCTGTCTGGTACTCGGCTTATTTGGATGAATCTGCAGTTTTAAGATTTATAAGCTAATAAGTCTCATCCTTATGTATTAAGTGTCAATAATAAATTGTATTAAGCTAATTATTAACTGGTAATGTCTCTACGTACATGTTCTACGTAATCGTTTTAAAAAAATATTTGAGCTTTATGCTGTATCCCACATATAACAGGAGTCCAGAGAACCTAATCTACACTCTTTTCCGTCCATTCTGACTAAGTTTCGAGATATTGAAGTGGCGAAACTCAATACCACACTTTGTCTTGTTATCAGAGCAAGATAATAAAAATGTTTAACTCGCTTCCACAAAAATATACTCCACAATCGTTATATCGTTTATACTCAGATACTCTGCCACTATAGCACAACGGCCTCTCTTGTAAATCATAATAATAAAGATATCTATAAACACTTACTGTTTAGTTTTGCTGTAGTTTCAGTTCAAAAGTAAGTACAAACCACACAAAAGATGCAGCTCCTAATTGATATTTAACAATCGTTCCCATATTAAACAAAACATCAGAATATCATAAAAGTAAACTATTACATCCATTATATAGTCCATTCGACGTCCAAACAATAGATCGAGTCATCAATCAAAAAAGCCGCCATTTTGCGCTCGCGAATAAAATGCAGCCGACTCGTGTATTTTATTTTTTTTATCCGACGCCCATTAGTGAGCGCCATCGATCAAAAACACAATTCCAATTTACCTATCGGCCACAAATTCTTCAAAACGACTGTTCAGAAATAAAGATAAAAAAGTAAATTGAGTGCGCGTGGCGCGGTTTTTTAATCTGCATTTTGTGGGGACGTCTATAATCTATATTGGTGTTATAATCTGTAATTGTTTTTATCTTGTGCAGATAAAATATAATTTAATAATATGTAATCTGGATTTACAGATAAGTGGTGACTTTTTTTATTAATATTTTTTTGATAACTATAGGTAATAAGTAGATGTGTTATACTTATGTAAATTGTATCTGTTTAACATGATAAGTATAAAAAAAAGAATATCCCGCACATAACACCCTGTTGTAGGCAGGGGGTACCTCCTCAACTATCATTATTTTACCTCAAATCAATAGTTAGTATTGGTCCGTTCATTTATTTTATTTATATTCTTCTGGCAACACTCGCATAATATATCGTTTGCCCACTGTTTCATCTTATCTGACTTCCATTTTGCATCACAACTCTTTCCTCAAATCCGAGGTGACACCTCACACAATGATTTAGCTCGCAAGCCCACAAATCGCGACTATTAACAGGCGCGATAAGGCGGTGACAAATGACGCGCGCTAATGACGCTACCACTGAATGTTTGGAAACACCCTTATTTTATTTTATAGGTACCTCTACTTCTGCATTATGCTTTTGAGGGAAACTATTGATGTGATATTTCATTCAGTATCCTAATATAGATGGCCTCTAAAAGATTGATTTACGGACAGAGTATGTACATTATATATGTATATTTTGTTATTGGCATCCATAGAATTAAACTTACTTATTCTAAAAAAAATGTATTTATCGAAAAAAATATTTTAAACATAAGAATAATTTAAACTTATTAGGATTTCAATCTATAACCATAGTGCTTCGTCACAAATGTTAGTAAATGATAGATTTCATTAATTTTAGGTAAAATTATTTTTGATAGTAATCAGAGCAATCAATTTCTTGTGTAACATATAATGTAACATAATATACTTAATACGGCGTTGAACTCCGACATTCAACCCGCGATATATCTAGAAGAAGCCGGAAAGTCGATAACAGAGTGTTTTTAACTAGTTTCCTTCTGCCTTTCCTTGATTTTAATACATGTAGCATAGTCATTCTAACCTGTCCCTTAAATATATCAAAATATTACCAAGTCTAGACCTACCATACATAATGAACATTAATCTAAGTAAGAGTAAAACAAATGTAAATTAAATCTGGTAAAAAAAAAAAAAAAAAACATAAACAGTAAACTTCTATCCTTTATCTGCATTTAAGTCTCATAAATCATAAAAGGATTAGAGCGGCCGCTACTAATTTGGCGTTATTAAAAAAACTCATTTGCAAATTTCAAAGACAAAAAGATATTAAAACGATAAACTTAATTATCTACAATTTGCCTCCCAGCCTCCCCCGAGCACCCCTTTCCAAGGTTTATAAAAATGTTAATGAAAAACATCTAATGATATTATAACGTTGAATTGCTTATATTTTATCTCTTCCTTGTGTTGTGTTGTTTTTGTTTGGTTAAAAACTGAAAATTAAAATGCTTAGTTTACCTACGATGTCTATTTATAAAAATATGCATATGTATAATAGAAATATTTATTTAAATTTATATCTTCATTTCTTTGCTCTAGTGTCGAGGCAAAGCGCGGCGTTGACTGCCGTCACTCAACACACATTGTCTCGAATTACTCTTTTCTATATTGTCCAGATCGAGCTTACTTTTCTTATTACATGGACTAACTTCATGTGTGGGCTTAGACTTTCACACACATGAAAGTGTGCTCATGCCTTTACTTGACCTTCCTCCAGTATCATTGATACTGTGTTTTCAAAGGTCAACCTAGTCCTTCTTTTGCCTCTCTTACCACAAAAAATACTCATAACATTTACTCCAATATAACACTAGAAATAATAACATAAACAAATAGAAAAACAATTAACGGTCGCACTTCAAAACTCCATTGAAAAGGAAACCCCTATTTAAATCGGTTTTGTAACAGCAAAAACAGGACATACAAATGAGACGACAGGCACGTGCTCGTGCTGGTCCGCGCTGGTCGTACAGCGCCGGCCAGCGGGACGGGACCGGAACTTTGCAAATTAAGAAAATGTAATTAGTCCCACCCTCCCCGAGATAATTAAACGAAATCTTGTTGTAATTTTGACGTTTCATTTTTTCTGCCCGCGCTTTTTGTTAATTAAATTATAGGAAGGTAGTTAGAGTTTAATCTGTGCTCTTCTTTTGGTGACATTTTTTTTTTTTTTTAATATTTTTAAGTCGAGAACTTAATGAAATGCCAGAGATTCTTGATGGGCGGTTCGTTTTATTTTAATTTTAACTTTTTTCAAGATTGATATCTGTGGAAGTTTTAATGATTTGTCATAATTTTTTTTTTATTTTTCATTTCGTTATCTTAATTTTATTTTTTTTGTTTTTGTACGAATAGTTTAATTATGTTATGGTTTTACTAAATAAGAAGTATATTATTGAGGTGGATAATAATGTTTTTACATATATTTATAGGCATATTACATAAAACACATAATATATTTAACGGCGAAAGCTACATAATATACCGCCCAAAAAGGATAATAACTACAAAAAATAAGCGATTCAAAAAAAAGGTTATATATAATCCAATTATACTTCTATTGAACATAAAAAGCCTATTTTACATAAAAAATATTTAAAAGAATCAAAAGAGAACACTATAAATTCAACCGTGACTAATAAGGTGTGGGGCAGATAGGTGATAACGATTTAAATGAGAACAACGGTTCAGAAATTCCGAAACTAATCCCTCTATCTGTTTCATCGGTAATTTTAAATGAGGGTGTAATCCTCCCTTATCGCGTGTAAGCCACTCGTCATCGGACTCCGATGGAAAAATTACCTTTTTGTTATGATGTGACGATGTCACCACGTAGCTGTGGCCATGCATGACATGTGACATATTATTATAGATTAAAAATTATGGTTTAAATATGCATATATTAATATCAATACATATTTTGTTACGTTTTATATTTTTTTGCTCTGCTAAAAGAAGTTGCAAAAATAGTTATTTTTTGTTTTTATGTAAGAAATTCACGTTAGTATCACAAACCTATTCTTTTAATAAAATATTGCCATTTAAATTGATGATTATTTTTAAAAAACATAAACTTTTAACATAACCACCCCATCTATAACTTATTTTAATACGATTCTAGTACATATTTTCATCCCTTAATGTCGTGGATAAGAGTGACAGTGCACTGCGTCCTCCGCAACTGGGCTTAAATGTTATTTAAATTTAAATGAAGGCATTATACGTTGTTTTGAGTGAGACCGACACGCATCCGTTTCCCTTATCGCGAGTGTAGCCCGGCTTTACGGTGTAATCGCGGTGACGCATGAGAATCGTCATGCAGCGACTAGATGGGGTGCTCTAAACCCTGGCTGAGCTTGTACCAAACTTATTTGAGATTGTTTAGTGTTTTTTTGCATATTATAAATAGTTTTGTTTTTGTTGATGCTCTAATCAGCAGTTTCAAATTCAAATCACTTGGTTCAACATAATAAGTTACAAGATTTTTTTTTTAATGTTAAATAATTTGCTGCCAATTCACAAAAGTTAATGCCTCAGACCTGAGAAGAATCAGTGCAAGAAACTCAGCAGGAACACCATTACCATTTCTATCCGTTCCCGTAAAAATCCTTCCTCAATAACACCTACCTACATGGCCAATTTTAACTTTTGAAATTTAGTAGTTACGTCTGTTCGTTGCCTGTCAGTGACTTATTACAGAAAGAGTTTTTTACACATACATTTGAAAGGTAAGTAGATATAGCCTTATGGTATTTTTATTCTTTCATTCAAAGGCGAAACGGGAATCTGAATATATATTCTGAAGACAATTCTGAAGAAGGCGATTTGAGATTCAAAGTGTTTTTCGTTCAATTCAAATTATATTTCCACCACTCAATACGCATGACTTGAAAATTTCGTAAGTAGGTCTTAGGATCTATGTTAACATCTGTCTTAAGGAGTCCTCTGTCTACTCTTATGTGCGGGAAAAGGCGTGAATATACATGCAAATTGAGCCACGACAGCGTTTATAGTTATAATGAAATGAAATATTTATACTGCTATTACTTGTTGCTAAACATTTAAGCAAATAAAAAATCTGTATTAATAATCCTAATACCTATTCTTAATTTAATAAGCCCATTAGAAGTACTTTTAAATCAAGTTACATAGAAATATCGGTAGTGTCCACATTGTACAATTTGCCACATTGACCATTTATTCCAACCGTAACGAAAAGACAGCTCACACAACCCTTCAAGAGGTATCCGCTACCCTACCGATAATCGAATCCCATACCAAATTGAAAACAACCCATAAAACCAATACTTGGCAGTATTTTATTATTTATTAAGCTCTTAATCCGTCCCCATAAATCTGCCGACAGAGCCGGCGTTTTTTCGCGAAAAGAATCGGCCGTGGAAAGCGGGAATGAGTGCGAGATTAGGGGATAAGGCCCGTTATTAATGTACACAGATACAGGGATGCAGGATACGGGACAGCTATGCGGGATAAATTATGTTTTTACGAATTTGTTTACGGCCACTGCGGGATTGATCGGGTTTATCAAATGTGTTTTATGTGCGGTGCTGGGCTTGTGTGGGGCTTAATTCATAATTTATATGATATTTTGATTGACAGTATTGGAGAATGTTGATAATATTAAATAAGAAAAGAAGAAAATCCTGGCATCTGACGTTATTATCGTTTTGTCCACAAATAAAAGTATACTAAATAAAAAAGAAAAACCAACAAATGCGGTTTAATAATTATCTATATTATTAAGATGAGGATGCCATATGTAACATAATTCATTTGTTGCAATATATTTCATTTAAATCAAAAAAGATCATCTCGTGACGTCTTTATAGTTACCAAATAATTTGTATACAAACCTAAACACATATATACTCATCATCATCATCATCATAAGCCCCTGAAGTATCTCAAAAGTATATAAAAGTATAAGGAACACAATATTTATTACGTAGACATGTTTACGGGAGCGCGAGTGGGCTTTTAAAAATAACTAAGAAAGTTAAATTTAAATTTACTTTAATTAAAATAAGAACAGAGGTTTATGTTCTTATAACTAACTTAAAATTAACTTAACTACTGAATCGACCGAGCAGAAGTGCATGCTCTAATCGACTGAGGAATAAAATATATAATAATTAAAACTAAAACACTACGTTTGTTTCCCATGGCATGAGGGGACTCGCGTTACATACGCGGAACGCTGATTAGGCGCATACCGGTACCGTTCTCACACCATGAGGCAACATAACTACGTAGGTTTTAGATATATAAAAGTGTTGTGTCGACACACAACAGTCAGCTGCCGGTTTACGATCGCTTTACGTCCCTCGCGCCGACGACTTGCTTACTGCGCGTTACATTATAGTTTCATGTCGTCATATGTTATTATACTATAATATATATAGTTCGTTTAGATTACCTATTTGGAAAAAAAATATCCATCTAAAGATTTTTGTTTAATTTCCATCTGTTTCTCGTATTTATGTAATATCGCTGCATACGTTTAAAGAGCAGTCAAATGTTATATTAGTCTTTTTTTTCACTCTTGTTTAACTAAACTAGCAACATAGTTATATTAATGAAGATAACGTTGTAAGGTTAGGTACATGATAAACAGACTAGCATCTCTACAACATCTCTTTTATTTAACTTCACGCAGCATCCCGCATATACGGAATGCAGCTACACATTAGGTTCCTTTTGCTTGGGTAGGAATGAAAACGTAGAGTATTTTCCAAATATAGTGCTTTAAATGGTAAAACTCACCCTTTATCAGCAAAGCGAAGAAATTAAAAAACTTATTCCCTCGAGTGGTAATCGAACCCACAATCGTCGCATTTACAGCGTGTCTGCTTGTTAGTTGACTAGAACTAACAAGCAGACTAGCAGAATTAAAACATAGTGTTCATTTTGTTCTCCGCTCTTTTTCTGTATTTTAAACACTGCGTGCTAAGTGGCACTCTTTGACAATAATATAAGATTTAAAAGATATTTTTTTTTAAATAAGTATTTAAAACAGTTCCTATGCTTACATCTTGTATATTTTACGGTCATGAGGTCAGCAAAATAAGGGTATATTATGACACACTTTACGAAGCGATAGCAATAACTTGTTAATATTCTTAGTCCTTACACTGCAGGCCAAAAAACGTTACCCAATTTATAAGAGAATTAATATTATTAAGTTGATATTTTTGTACAATACTAGTGAACCCCGCAGCTTCATTTCCATGAAGTATAAAACATTGATTTTTCCCAGTAATGATTTTTACATTGCTTAGACAAAAATATCTATTCATTAAAAACCAAAATGTAAAAAAAACCTATAATATATTAAAAACAAGTTCACAAAATTAAATATAACATAACAAACAGTTTTATAATAGTGTACACCTACACTGACATAAACAATTTACACAAAGTGTATACACTAAGTGTCACGCAGTGTATAGTGTAAAGGCGTGTCGTGTAGTCGCGTGTTATTGCGAAAGTTTTACGCTACGTAGTCTCGTAGAGCGTCCACGCCCTCGCGCCTCCCCGCGCCGCACCCCCCCGCGCGCCCTGCGTCCCGTCTCCACTACTATGTGGGACATGCTCTGTTTTTACTGAATAGATACGTTGAATAAGCGATTTTCCATTGTTTTTGCTTAGTAAAATATGTTTTTATAACGTTATAATGTATATAATAATTTAGGTATACCTATAGGTATACAGAATACGAGGTATATGCTTTTTCCTATATAGAAAAGTAGGGGAAACCTGCAGTTAAGACACTGCGTTTTCCACATTTCACCCGTGTCTTAGAAAATTGCGTAAATTAAGGTAAATTAAACGTCGCAATTTGTCTACAGAGTTCCCTCGTTATAAAAGTTGTTCAATTCCCCTGGAGGAAATCGAACCCACAATAATTATGCTTACATTCAGACCCTATAAATATGTTTTTATGATGTAAAAATACACATATTATACAAGACATTCTGCTCTCCACTCTCCACCCGAATACATTTTACCAGTATAGGAAAATGAAAATATATTCTCATGGAAATCGAACCTACAATCATCACGTTTACAATCACTATTATAAAACAAACATATAAAATATCTGTATTGTTATATTAAAATTAATTAAAGATCAAATCTTGACGACACAAAAACTTGCTCGAACTCTACATTAAAAATAACGTTAACTTAAAAAAACGTAGCCTTGACCTTAATTGCTTCTCAATTATTTTTTATGAGTTTCCTCATTGAATTTTAATCTTTTAAGTATTATAAGCCATTGTATTAAAATTATAATTGAAATTTTGCATACCACAATGTTCGTGTCCGCCTCCCGTGGGTGCTCCGGAGGCCACGTGGCCTATGGCTTATAGCCTAATAGAGTACAAATGATGTGGTTTGTATTTTGTATTTTCATGCAATAACTCAACTTGAGGAAGTCAGCTTGCCTAGGGAAAACCTTGTGTTAAGGATATCTCGTTCTTTCTATCTAATTTTCAAGTCATTACGTTTTGAGGATTGAACCTACACCCATCGCGTTTTGCAGCCAGACATAGTCTACGTGCGCCTGCACTACGAACTCCTCGAGAATAGAGTATTTTGTCAAAGTTGTGAGAAACAAAATATTAGACTTCTCAGCTTTTTAGTGGTTTTTATTAGTTTCACGCTGTTTCCATGCATGATAGGCAGCAGCATAGGCATGGTAGGAAGAGGAAACCTAGTGTTTAGATACTCTGTTACGATTACAATACTTCCTTTCTCCACTTTCCGCCGAATTCTGGAGGCATTGCGTGTTAAGTGGTGGAACTGGACGCCGCATTTTACCTCAGAGCGAGGAAATGAAAATATGTGATATTTCCCTCGAATAGGAATTGACCTTTCACGCTTACAGTCTCACGCTTGTGCCACTGTACCACGACGGACTAAAATATAAATACGCATACTACATACATTTTACAATGTGATTCGTAGAAATTATTAAAACTTCTACAAATACGAGTATAATATAACTTTCTTACTGTAGTAGGATTTAATATAATTTAACACAGACAAAACCAGGTCAAAGCGGTATATAAGGAGCGATATCACATGAAATTTGATGTGCGTAGTAACCCATTCATGAATATATATTATTCCATCTCTCTTATATGCTGTTCTTATGATTGTTTTTGGGTATTATTATTTTGTTCGTGCTATTTTCTTTGAAGTATCAGTTATATGGGATGATAGAGCCGTGATTTTGGAGTGTCATTTTACTGAATTTATTGTTTTGTAGTGGGAAAAGGTACTTTTTAGGGGGTTGTTTCGTGTTTGTTTCGTGTCGTATTCGTTTCGTGTTTACCTAGCGGGGTAAACGCTGCGGTCTTTCTGACCGCAGCGTTTAACGCTATGGTTACTTAAACTTGCTTAAGATGCCTCTAAAAAATATAAAAGATGAAGAATATTTCCCTCGTTCGTTACCCTATTCTCTCCTTGCCAACCAAAAAGCCAACTTTATATCGATATTAATATGAAATTAATCGTTTTCAAATTTATATATCTCTTGAAAAACAATAAAGAATATTATACATTGTTATATTAAAAAAATATCTGTCAATATGTCAATTGTGGTTCAATGAAGTGAACTTGAAGTAAGTAAGTAATCTTATTTACATACATTCCGAGAAAATGTAGAGTCGAAAATTATGAACACAAAAGATTTGCTGTTAATATCTTAGTCTCAAAACAATGAGATGAACGCTCAATAATACAGACACTAAAGTCCATTCACTAAAGCTATACCCACCTAGCGACCGTCGCCTACGAAACACTACAATATAATAAATCGGAACTGAGTAAGCAATAACTAAAGTAGTATAGAGTCCGCGACTGTTACCGATGTTACACCGATAATGCCTCGATACGTATGCTACGCGCGCAAACCTTTATTATTATTTCCACATATTGACTTTGAGCTGTCTATGGGGGTGGGCACCCCCCGGGAACCCCCCACCCTCTATGGAGAAGATGTAGTCGCTAGACACATGTAGCGGTCGAAATCGATAGGATAATGCGTTTAGGATTGGCTCGTCGTTTGCAGTGCGGTCGTCTGAATTAGATATAGCGTTATATTAGATTTGAATTTAATAGTAGAGCTTAGAAACATACTTGTAGAGTAGTAGATAGATGGTTGAGGTCTTTTTGTGTTCAATATTGTATATAGATATAAGAATTTGGTTTTAAATATATAAAAATATTATAGAAATGCTCTTTGTTGAGCTCTATTTATATTACGTTCAGTAATAAAAAATAATATTAGTATGTCCCACGATTATTACAATTTGAAAATATTTTTTTATTATCCTTAACATGGTTTTCAAATAAATAAAAGTAGAATTTATTCATATACTTAGAATAAATAAAATTCCCAACAAAATAACTACAATAACCAACTAACGCCATAGAAAATATGCCTAATTCAATAAATTTTATAACATTCCCGCGCTCATCACAGAGATGGTGGTCAACCATCAAAAAAGACAAACTCCTGACTCATACGGAGACCATGTCCTAATCTGACAAACATGTGATCCCACTTATAGATATTTATCGTGTCATTACGACATCAATCAAAGCGCTACGTTTAAAAAATCAATTAAAACGAGAGCCCTGGCCACGTCTCTACAATAGAGTACCTATCTTAATACCATCTAGGTTTAATATATCACTCGCAGACATAACATCGGTGGCCTGTCTGTCCGTCTGTCCGTCCATCGCCTTCACTAATGAAAGGGTCCGCCCGACAAATTAAATACATTCGATAATTATCTGGGAAAATGTAGAGCGGCCTAAATTAATCTCTACGCCCGTTAACATGCCCGCTAAATCCGTTTAAACATTAATTATGAACTTGTTACGTTTTAACATTTTATGGGTTTTAGAGTTCGGTAGGTGTTTACGTTTACAGTTGCATATAATTATTCTGTTGAGAAATATTTTTTGGTGCTATCGAAATTAACAAAATATGTATTTTTTAAATATTTTAACAATTAAAAAAGACATAAGTTATACTTTCGTTAATATGATTAAAATGTTGTCTCAAGCAATAATAACAAATTTTCGGTTGTAAGTATGCATACGCAGGTTATACGGCCAACATGTAGATGTTTTACGAAAAGATTGAAAAATATAAAAGATATCATCAATATCAATATCATATTTAGACACATGTGCTGAAACCAAATAATACATTCATAAAATCATATTAAATGCACAGAACCTACTCTATATAGACAAAATCGTATGAAACTTTTACAAATACAAAGCCTTGCTATAATCTTACGTCCACAACAACCAAAAATCAACCTCACTCCCAACGCATAAGATTCAAAATGAAGTGGCACAGTAACATTATTAATCGATGTCATAATACGGTTGATACAGCAGTACGGTAGCGGCCGACGATTTCATTAACGTCATTAGAAGCAACGACACTAATGACGCTTTAGTGAGGGAGAGCTACCGGAGTTCAACGGCCGGATTTGTAAGTGTGAATGTAAGAAATGTTTAATTAATATATCGATATTAAAAACAACAACAGGTAATCGATATATCGATATATATCGACTACCTGTTGTTGTTTTTTTTATATGTATATAATTGACAGTTTAAATTAAGACGGCAAAAAATATTGATTATTGTAATGTAGAGCTCTCAGACTTTCAAGTGCATCATTGATATAGATAATATATTCAAAATGACATTTATATTTTATTTTATTTACTTATCTCTTCAGAAGATATTGGGAGCCAATGGAAATTGGTTGTGGGTTCAAATCTTATAATATGTATATAAAAAAATCGTTTTTACTTTTATTTTTTTTTTGGTTTGTATGAAAACAAAGGGTGGTGTTGAGTTTCTCAAAATTGGGCAGAAAATGGAGAGCCGGGGTTTTAAAATTCTAGGTAGGTTTCCTATGCTGCTATATGCAGGATACATCGGGAAATATTACTCATCTCACATTATTGCAAAATCAAAGGAACCTTAATGATTTCTCACACCTACTTGAAATGCTATGCTTATGCTTAAATATAATGCTACTTGAAAATATTATCAAGTTATTTATTTCAAAATACAAATTACAAAGTTAAATAATTAATAAACTAAAATATTCAAGCAAAAGGTTTATTATAGATGGTTGTCTGAACAAAATGGCGGGATTAATGCTGCGGTTGCGTTATTACAACATTAATTATAATATTAATTATTAGCTAACTCGTGTCCCGACTCCCGGCCCTTGAGGGATGCGACCTCACTTGTACTGATGAGAAAACACTGTTCAATCTGTCTAATCAATTAGTATTTAACTTATTAATTATATGAAAATATATTTTGTTTAACTTTAAATATATTTGGATAGAACGGTATTTGTCTAGTTGAGATTTTTTTTATTTTTTATAGTTTTTTTTTATGTTGTCTTAAAAAAATTAAAAAAAATATTATATGAATTGTCAGTCAAGGTCAACTTATTTTATTTCAAATAAGAAATTACATGCTTAATTTTTTAAATATTAAATAATTTAGCACAGTAAGTTAATGTCTTCGTCTAGTCTTTAAAAATTTAAGAAGTACGCAAGAAGCTCAGCAAATAAGGTATTATTGTAATGTAACTATTAAATTTCTAAACATTTTTTTACTTCCTTAACTGCCTATAATATTTTTAAGTAAAATATAAACAACTATCTCTTATCTACAAGAAAAAACTGCAAAACTAAATTCAAATCCCTGTCTACTTATCCCTGTTATTCACAATTCTATTGCAGTACTGCTGGTAATGATACAAATTTTGGCAAATAATTTAAAAATACATAGGTATTTTCAGAATCACCGCCACTTTAGAAAATTTTATAAAAATTATACAAGAAACCGATTTGGCGCAATAAATTAAATAATACAAGTACATCCCCAATATATCCTAGTATCGATATTAATATCGATATTGGAATAAAATCAATTTATTTTAGCATCTCGAGCAATCGATCAACGGTAATTGCTTTTGCGGACGGTACTTTAAAGTCGCACGTAAGCTCGAAGACGCGGGCGACATCTGTCGACGTAATTGAGGGATTACGCAGATAATTGAAACTGTGCGACCGGGACCGGTATACGTGGAATACACGTGCGAGAGCGAGACGGCTTATGTACTCAGCCACGACGTCAAATAGAACGGTTAACAACGTGTCTTCTTGTATATTGTATTATCTTACGTTTTATGCCCTATTAATCTTGGTAGAGCAAGCTTTTTGTTGTGTTTTGCGATAAACGACTCTATTTATTTAATTTTAGAGTTTGTTTTGTGTTTTTATAATATTGTCTATAGGGTGCTTAGTCGTTTTCAGTGCAATAAATAATTGTTTGCGTAAAACTGGAGTGCCGTCGTTTAGTCGGCTGTCAGAGAGTCGGAGAGTCAGAGAGTCGGTGAGATCGCTTTATTTGATGGGCACTTGTAATGTCGAATAACAAGCTGGTTAAAGATGCGCCAATGACGTATATTGCTCATATACGCTTTATGGAACAGTGGAGTTATGTGAGAGTCAATACTCAACGTGCTATTTATAGTCTCTAGTATAGAGTTTATGTTTTATTTATTTTCAAGTAAAGGAATGCACATAGTCGCTGTTTATGGGCAATTAAAACGTAAAGCTTTATATCTATGTTACCAAATACTTATGTAACCATATTTAGTTGTCCATATGAACCCGTCGTAGCGCAGCGGTACAAACGTGGGACTATAAACACGACGGTTGTGGGTTCGATTCCCACTCGACTCAATGAAATAGTTATGCACATGTCTCGATTTTCATTTGGAAAAAATAAAATTAAATGATTTTCATTTCCTGCTCCAGAAGGTAAAGCTCAGCTTTGAATTCCAACACCCAACATGCAACGAAATGGGAAGCGGAATTTCATAACAATAAAATGTAATTCCCGCCGAAAAATAATGAGTTGTTTCTTTTTCTCAAACTGTCTTTCTCCATCACCAATATAATACAATATTCTAAATTCCCATACATATAAATGAGATTAATCCAATCTCATATGGAAGTCATCATAGAAGCCTAAAACAATTTAACGGTTGATTTAATAAGAGGATTGCTTTGATAGAAGCGATACTAAGTCGATTAAAAATCGATTTTTGTATTGAAGAAGGAAGTGTCACTCGGCGACTGACAAAGTTAATTAAAAGTTATGTTTCGATTCTTCTATCGAATTGTGTTGGGATTATATCGACGCCCACGAGTTAGCTATAAAATGTGCGTTGTGAAATGTACTTTGAATAATATTAAATAATTATGTTTAGTTCTTTTTAAAATAAAACCTGAGACCATCATGGCACAGCTTTTGACTGCATGCACGATGGTTGTAGATTCGATTCGATTTCGGGGAAATAAATATTATGTATATGCACAACATTCATTTTTTTTATTCTTCTTCTATAAAATCTACACTTCGCTGCCATATAACAGCGTCGGTATGTCCATCTCTACTAAGCGTACATCACTTAATTAATTTGTTCTAACATCTTACAATTCAGGTTGATTTTGCATTCCAATTTTTCCAAATATCAGGACCTTTGTCTTACTCGCATTTAGTCTTAAATCATAATTTACACACCCCTCTTTCAGAGTAGGAAAATACTATAAAAATATTATGACAATAAAACAATACAGAAAACTAAACGAAATCATACATACAGTCACATAATCATTCAATTCCATTCATTCTCTCTGCGCGGCGGGGGGAGGGCGGAGGGTTGAGGGCTGAGGGCGGGAAGGCGACGCCATAAAAATGCAAATGGCCGTGTCGACGAGGGATCCTCGTATCAATCACGCAGCTCTCAGACTTATTATTGCGGGATTTGTTCCCGGATCCGACCGTTTATTGTTTTCGACTGGCTCTGTTCCTTCGAGCTAGCTGCGTGGATTTGGTGAAATTGTGTTGGTATGTGTTTTCAGTTGAGCTAAATAATAATTATTGTATTGAATTGAATTTTATAATAGAATCTGTAAGGCTTTTCTTGTAGATGTATTATTTAAAAACATGTACGAACCTACCTACTTGTATTTATAAGGATTTAGAACGCGGTGTTGAGATGCCGCCACTTAACATGTTATATCTTGAGAATTGGATGAAAAGTGAGGAACGGAGTATTTTACCACGGAGTATATTTCTAATAGTAATTAGTCATCACCCTGCGATATGCGAAATAAAACACGTGTTATACATAAAAAATATATAACAGACTGAGGCTAGCTATAATAAGCCCTATATTTTATAATTTTGTCCCCTAGATGGACCAGCATATATACAACTGACAGATTCCTCCAGCGACATGAAGACCTAATCGATCAACAATAAAACAACAATTAGTAGCATATTCCGTCCGTCCATCTGTCACTCGGCAGAGACCTGGCGTCAGGCGGCGTCAGATCGGCCTTTGTCATGATAATGTGACCACATTTGTTGCTAATATTGCAACAGCCACTGCGCCGCGGTCCCATTCGACACGCCTACGCATATGCGGTTTTTTTTAATAATATCTCTATAATATATTGTTTAGGAGATATAGTGGTTTAATGGATTATGTTTGATTTATTTTGTTTCTTTTTAAGCTTCACGCTGCATGCAGTAGCGGGGTAGGAAGAGGGAACCTATTTTTAAGATATAACGTTTGTACCTATTCTCACTCCTACTGGAGGCATTGCGTGTTGGGGACCTTCACGCCACACTTTGCATTGTTACCACGGCGAAGGAATGAATATTTCACTCCCCATACGAGAATCGAACCCACAACTGTCGCGTCTACAGCTTCACGTTTCATCACGATGGCCTCGTCCATCAATTTTTTACATATAATATTAACACTTCATTTAATAGACATTTAATTAATGAGTATGTAATCTCAATATTTCATAAAACTAAGCTTGTTTCATAATAATAACAGATTACCTTTAAAGAGAAGTAACGTGGTTACAACATTTGATGATGTTTTTGACTACGTGTTAATTTATCAATGTAGTTTTAAAGGCTACTACAGACAATCTGTTGTATATATTTTTATATTATATTCTTTTTTATTGCCACATAGGTAGGCAGAGGTAACCTAGGTAACTAGTGTTAAGACACTCCGTTCCCACTAAGACATTTCTGTTTCCCACTTTCCGCCGAAGTCTGGAGGCGTTGTGTGTTAAGTGGTAGCGCTTTAGCTCGATAACATGAAAATATTGAATGTTTAATTTCCTCAACTGGAAATCGAACGAACAGTTGTGTTTGACTGACTGATAAGTCACACGCATGTGCCACTGTTACAACAGATATGGCTAATCAAACCTAAGAAACTTTATTTTTTATAGTTTGTCTCTAGAAGCATAGAATGGAGGTACCTACCCGATACATAATTATACCCGCTGGAGCCCTAGGGGAAAATGGAACACATGACTGTCGCGCTTGCAGTCATACATTACTTATTAGTCTAGATATACTTCTTTATTATTATTTCAATTAAAAATAGAAAAGTTGATAAAAAATATTTGGAGACACAAGAAGAGAAGAATTCACAGAGACATGTATAATCACACTAAGTTTAAACGATATAGGTATTTCATTGTAAAGAGTTAACCGCCTCCAGGTACAACGTGTACCGGCGCGGCGGTGATGAGTTAGGGTTGCTCCGCCTCCACGCCCACCGATACCTATAATGTACGGGAAGACACGGAAGGTACGACTATGTTGAATATATTATATTGTTACTTGTTTAAATATAGACTATAGTTTTATGTTAATGTTCAAAATAGATATTTAAATTTTTTTGTCTTTCTGTTTGTAACTCTTTAATGTACAAGTGGCTGAGTAAAAAGATAAAGCTTAAAAACTAGTAAATAACATAGGTTGTCTAAGTGTCTATGTCCTGTATAGACTACATTTAAATCTGGGAACGTGTGAGATGAACCTGTTATCATCGAATGCAGCAGCTACGATAGCAAATAAAATATAATTTATAAAATAGCGTGGCTCTGATAAGATAAATCAAGACATGCAATGTTTTGACGCAATTGGAAGAAAATATAGAATAAAGCTACAAAATATTATAAAAATTTAATTCTTAGATTAAAAACCTGGAGAATTACTATAATAACAACTACAGTCTCAGACTCTACAGTCTGAAGCAACTCTAACACTAATTACCAAATGTTCTCTTAACAAATTAAGGCTACTGACTCATTTCTCCCATTGGCCATTGCTCATCATCATCACCGGAAAACACATTCACGATTCACTCGTACATTCGATTAATGACCGTCGATTAACGTGCGCTCTCCGCTGTCATCGGCACAATCGATTGATTACTCGATTAAAGTATCGGAATTGGATGCTTCTCGCTCTACAATAGAGTCCATTTTCATATGAAACAGTGTATATTATACAGGGTGGGTGCATGAATCTGTCGGATAGATTTAGGCGTGAATTTAGGCGCGTCAGTTAGTATTATGTGAATGACGTCGGATGTATTGGTTTGGATGATTGAGATTGGCTCCGCTAATGAGTGGACGCGCCTGTGAAAACAATTGTGACATAGTCTTTTAGTTATTTGTTTAATTTTTTTTGGATAAACGTCGCATATATAGAAAACGTTAAATCACTATGTCTCTATCGACTCTATTTCATATAGTAGATGATAATGTCGATATTTTGCACGTTCACTATGGGAACTTTTAGCTGGTGTTGTTGAGGTTTTTTGAGCCTCATATTTTATACTTAGGTAACATATAGCAAACCGACTTGAAGTCTATATGAGGCCGATTTCTACCTCCAGTGAGTGTTTAAATGACTAGAATAATAAATAAACTGGGTATTCATGAAATTATTCACGATATTTCACAAAACTTCTTTTAATTCCCATTCTAATAATAAAATTTAAAATATAAAACAGAATCCACGAGAAAATATGAATTAATGTTCTACGACGACTTGTAAAAAGTGATATATTTTACACTATTTAGAGCAGCTGTATACAAATTTTCAAAACAAGTTAATAGCTCAATCGATCAAACCGTTTAAAATGCATAGCAAATGATATAACGATTAAGATTAAATTTAAAAATAACGATATCTAACCGTTACGTTGGCGCGTTACAGAGTATTTAGTGTGAGCACATTACAGTGAATAATAACAATCCATCAGTATAATTTAATATGCGCCCCTCGATCAGTGATCTACACGGATTTAAAGTGTCGTCTGTCTTGTCTGGTGGGGGACAGTGGGGGACAGTGCGGGACAGTAGAGGACAGTGGGGGACGCGGGTTTAAAATATTACTCTATGTCATTGTTTAGATCTTTTAACTTTTTATTTTTTGATTTTATAGTCAATAATTTTTTTTACACTTATTTAATTTACATAATGCTTTATTTCTTTTTTTTATATGGCATAGGCTTGCGTTTGACCGCATCAATTCTGGTGAGCGTTAATGTGATCTGCGGTGGTGCACGATTGCCTAGAAGATTAGTCACTCTACCTTTGAATACAATGAGGGGGTCCCACATTGTATGTCACAGGAAATACAGATGCCGGCAGTGAGTTCCAATCTTTCCAACTTTTCCCAATTGCTAAGTTTTTTCCCAACTGCTTAGTGTTTTTTATTGGTATATAAATGTAATGTACAAATATTATACATTTTCACAAATCAAATATTATTTCTAATCGAGTATATTTTAGGATTATATTTTATTCTTACTTGTGAAAATAGTTCGTTTAATGGTGTTGAAATAAATATAAAGGTTAGTTACAATGAAACCTAAATCCAAGTTACTTAAAAACAATCAAAATAATATATAAAATAAACCATTTAATTATCATTAGAGCATCTCCAACAACACTATAATATAATAGTAAATGGTAACATCGTAAACATAACAGCGCACGCACCGCAGTCGTAGCTCAAGTCCTTAAAACTTTACAGCCCCGTGATTTAGTGCCCCGTCTCTCCGCCTCTATGACTGTAGCGCGAGTACAAAATGCAAATCGCTGTATATTTCTATCATTCCTTTTATTGTAGCCGTAAATCCGACGAGAATTAGTTGAGGCCGTCATGGTGCAGTGTGATTGTGAACGCGATGATTGTAGGTTCGATTACCATTTGGAAAAATTATTTAATATTTTCATTTAGTGATAACAAGAAAAAACGCGGCGTGAATTCTACCACTAAACACACAATTTCTGTTAAAATTTCGGTAGCGAGTGGGGGACGGAGCGTCTTAACACTAGGTTCCCTTTAACTTCGCTGCTTTATGAAGGATATAGTGCAAAGCTAAAGCATAGGGGCCAAGCCTTATATATTCCCACGAATGCACGCTTTATAGCCTTCGATAGAATAGACTGATCTTCAAGTATGCTGTTTATGATGGTTGAAATTAATGACATTTGTAAATCAATCATAGGATTTAAATTATGATTTTCTATTTTTAATGCTTTTCGAGAATGTGGGGGGGAAATAAATCTTATGGTGTTTTGATATTTAAGTGTTATTAGTGTTTATTGACCACATTAAATTAATTTAAATATTTTATATCTTTTTTTCATTTCAGACGTAGTGAGTGAGATGTTTCCATTTCAGAGTAGGTGATATCTGTCACTTGTGATTGTTTCTGCACATTTTCGCGTAGGGCAGAAAACAAAAAGTTTTTTTAGAACATTAATTTTCTATATTTCGCAAAATTGATGCAACATTTTTCTAAATATTGAAAAAAAAACAATAAAAGTTAATAATCTTTCCTCACACATTGACATACTTAACTTATAAAATAGTGCAATAACGTCATTGTAGCACCGAATGCACGATATATTAAATGAATACATTCGAACAATATAGAGCAAACACAGCAAAGTAAGTTTATAATTAATTGCATTAAACAGCACGATGCACCGGCTGCACCACATGTGTAAACACGCGACCGGCCCTCCGCTCTCCGCCCTCCGCCCTCCGTCCTTTGTAATCTACCCTTCATTAATTCTATCGAATACCAAATGAGGTATGACATCGTGGGGGAAATAAAAGTATCGCATTTTACACGACTCTTCCTTTTCGACTCTATTACGAGTGGATAGAGTTCATATTGCAACAGCTCTAAGTGTGCGAGGGCAATGGTAGATTGCCTTTTGAGCTCAATTTGCAGCTAAGAGGTATTTAGCACAAAGGATTATGGATTGCGCATTGTTGGTTCGAATGTGTAGTTACAGTATTTAGTTAATTGTTACAAATTATTTGTATTGTGCGGACGGTTTTGTTGATTTTGGAGTTATTTTTATGTGTATGAGAGTATATAGATTTTGTTTGTGATTTCAGGCAGGTGGTGCTGAAAATATGTAATATTTTTACGTTTAGATTTTATTTTACACGCTTTTTTCCGCAAAATAGAGTAGGCAAAAGAAACCTAGTAATAAGATATTCCCCAAGCAGCATCGAATTTTTGAGTGTTTATGTGTGGCAGAACTCAACATCTCGATTCAACTAGTTTGTAGGCCAGAGCAGGGAAAATAAATCAATTTAAATATAAAATTATTCCTCCGAAGGGAGATCGAATCTACAACCATCGCGTTGACACTGGCCAACTACGTTACCGCGATGTCAGTTCTTTAATGTTTCCTTATATCTATATAATAATAATAATCTTCACATTTACATCTAAAGCTCTTATCAAAGTTGTGGGTTGTATTTCCACTCGAGGAAATGAAATACTTACAATTTTAATTAGTTCACACACGCAATGCCTCCAAACTTCGGCGGAATATTGGGGAACGGAGTGTCTTAACATTAGGTTCGATCTGCATACCTTACTATCACAGGAATAGAATATATGAAATACAACTATAACATGCTGTAACCAAAAACATAAAACTTCCACGTTATAACATTAATATTAATTTTATTTATTAAATTTTGATAGCCAGAAGTTAAGTTTATAGTATATTATTAATTCATGACGCGGCCACGTAAGACGGTAGCTCGTAGCCATTTAAATGCATACATTAATAAAATTAAAAACGCGACGAATTAGGAATGCCCTTCACACAGTCAGCTCTGAACACGTTTTTTCTTTTGTATGGTGTTAACACCTGCCCCATAAAATATTGATGCAGGAAACTTGATAACACAAAACATAATATATGTATATGTTTTATATTAATTTAAAAATCGTGTACTTACGTATAACATAACAACACTTAATGTAAGTTGTAGGAGCCTGCAATTTTAATATAAAAATTGGCATAGCTAAATAATTCAACAGTATACCATAATTATAAGCTGATATTTTAATAGCTTTTATCCAAGATTTAGCTTTTCCCATGGTCAAATAAAAATAATATATAGCCCATAGCTTTCTCAATAAACACAAAAAATCCTTTAAATATAAATTATTTCCTGAAATTTGTGCATTCAACTAAACAAATACTTTTTCTTTAGAACAAAATATAGATATAGATACAAATATAATTCCTCAAAGTAGTAACGTAGTACAATGAAAGCAAATATAATAATATTATAGTACGACGTAACAGATCGCAGTTCCGAAGCGATACATTAATCTAGTTACACGCTTCACTGCGTGCTGCGTTCACGCA
>JAEBDU010013364.1:88630-169405 GCA_016802625.1 Heliconius numata | reverse complement strand
ACTTCTAAAGTACTTATTAAAATGAAAAACAGTAAAAGACAGTTTTGATCTACATTAAATGGCCAACGTAACTAATATACTTATTTATATGCTGAGAGTAAGGGATAAATGAATATGAACGGCGTGATGTTTTAACAATTAAATGCGTTTTTCTCTAAAACTATTCGCAATTTCGAAATAGTGTAAAAAGCAAATTTTATCTTCGTTTAACGTAGAAAATTAATAAAGTATTTTAAAGGATAAGGATTAATACTATTATGGAAAAATATCCCTCACAATAAAAAATATATTGAAATTACTATTTTTAGACAGAAAAATTATCACTACACGTTATTCTTAAAAGATATGAATATGCTCTCGCGGACTTTTTTGTAGATCTTTTAAGAGGAACAATACTCCAGTACATTATTTTCATGTAGTACTTACCATTAAAGCAGCGCATGCGCGAAAGTGTCTCAATGTGTAGGACTTTAGACACATTTATCGTATTTATGTTAATTTACATAAGAATGTACAAATAATAAACTATATATAAACCTTCCCTGAGAAATACTCGACCTAATGGTGAAAACCGCATAAAAATCCGTTGGGTGGTTTAGAAGAAGAAGAGTTAGAAAGTTCAGACAGACACGAAAAGCGACTTTGTTTTATAAGATATAGGATATAAATTATAAATAATATAATAAAGCGGAAGAGTTTGTTTGTTTGTTTGTTTGTTTGTTTGAACGCTAAGATCTCTGGATCTACTGGTCCGATTTACATTGTTTTTGTTTTGTATGAAAGCTGCATTCTTCAGAAGTGCTATAGGCTATATAACATTACATTATACATATAAACTAATATATTTTTAAGTACTTTCTAATTTGACATGCAATTTATTCTGCCATGTTAATAACAACCGTCGCGTCGCTACGCAACCGCTACCGCGACATTTTGAAATTATAGTTTACTGTATAACATTCTAATAAATAATTAAGGAGATGTCACTGATTCGAAATCACCTAGCCTTCGGGCGGCATAGTATGAGTATGACCGACGCGAAAATATTCTTATAGTTCAAGCAGGCGTAGCCGCGTCCGGGTCCACTAGTTTATATATAAATGACGGACTTGAATTTGAATTTAAAAAATGAGTTGCTTAAAAGAAAATTATAAGTCATAGATACTAATTTTTGTAGGTAGGTAGCTATAATTGTATTTTTAACTTTAGTCTGTAACCTACACAAGCGGAGTAAATAGAAAAAAAGAATTTAGTGTCTCCATTTTCAGCCTCAATTCTTATCAGCCAGGTCGGTTGAGAAACTAAACGCTGCACTTTATCTTAATATTAAATATGTATTTATATATCTTCTTAAGTAATTTAAGAGTTGTATTACTATTTCGAAATAAAAAACCACGAAATGGAGCACCATTTCGCAATCTCCAGACAAAATATGAAAAAAGAATCTGAGTGTAAACGAATCTCAAAAGAGTGAATCTCTTTATAAGCACTAAGAATCACTTGTTTCAATATTATGCTTTGTTCAAAAGATGTCGGCGAAGAGATCTCGGCAAAGAATGTTTGAATTGCATTGTTGAATTGTTAAGTACCTACGTATATAAGACGTATCTGAGGGCTGCTTTTAAAAGAATTAAGGGATATAGGACGTGAGTGTGTTGAGTTTACATATATATTATTTCATATTTATGGTTGGATTTCCCACTAGGGAGAACAATTTTTTAGTACTTTAAATTTTTGCCACTGGCCATGGTCTGGTGATAGAGTCAGTACTTGAATAGTGGAACTCCTCAGGGGTTACCAGTAAACCACTCGAGCTTACTCTCATATAACATACACCTCTGAGTACATTTCATAATATTTGGTGTAGACAAGAGTCAGATCAAGTCAGAGTTCAAAAAAACAGGCATTTTCACGAATATCCAAAACAATATCATAATCAAATCGCTCTTCCAGGCAAATGTAAACTATTCGATTGCAACGTTATTTCCGTTTCACTTTTACACAACGACACAAAAGTGCAAACAGGGCTTAATTTAGATTGTGCCGAACATACCGGGACCCAGTTCGTTGTATTTGTTTGTAAAATTGGAATTGTTATGCAAATACGGTGTACGTGTCTAAGCCACCCGCGTTAAAGCCCTGATTTAAGGTTTATTTCTAACTAGCGACCCAAATGCGGCTTCGCCCGCTTAAATTTATTGCTAAATTATACAAATCTATCTATACTAATATAATAAAGCGGAAGAGTTTGTTTGTTTGTTTGTTTGAACGCTAAGACCTCTGGATCTACTGGTCCGATTTACTATTTTTTTGTTTTGTATGAAAGCTGCATTCTTCAGAAGTGCTATAGGCTATATATTATTACATTACACATATACACTAATAAATTAAAATACTTTCTAATTTGACAAGCAATTTATTCTGCCATGTTAATAACAACCGTCGCGTCGCTACGCGACCGCGTTCGTTACCGCGTCATTTTGATATTCATCCTTATGAAAATAAATATAATAGTCACTTTTAGCATTTCATCTAGATTGAAATGATATTTCTATAGAAAATATATTCTTATATTTCAAGCAGGCGTAGCCGCGTCCGGGTCCGCTAGTAATATAATAAAGCGGAAGAGTTTGTTTGTTTGTTTGTTTGAACGCTAAGATCTCTGGATCTACTGGTCCGATTTACTATGTTTTTGTTTTGTATGATAGTTGCATTCTTCAGAAGTGCTATAGGCTATATAATATTACATTACACCATATGTACTAATAAATTAAAATACTTTCTAATTTGACATGCAATTTATTCTGCCATGTTAATAACAACCGTCGTTGCTAAGCACCGGTTTGCAAAGTTTCTTTGTTGTTTTAAAAAAACGTCACCCAAAATGAACTTATATTTTGATATTCATCCTTATAAAAATAAATATATTATATAATATTTAATAAATATTCTTATAGTTCAAGCAGGCGTAGCCGCGTCCGGGTCCACTAGTTATCTATATAGAAGCTTGACTTATTATTATCTAATATAGCACGTTTTCACTTGTTGTCAAGAATGTGCATTTATTAAATGTCACATTCATATGGATATCCATTATAGTTCGGTCACGATTCTCGTTATCACTAGATCTATTTGCGTTATTCTACAATATATTGTAAATAGGTCATGCCGTATGAATATATATTGAAGAAATATGCTTAATATATTTTTTATAATCTTCCTTGCTTTATTACCTTGGAGTTATTAATTGTATTGCGTCTTTTTTTTTGTTCTAAATATTTAAAAAATCTATATTTACAATTTCAATTATGATTGCAAGGAACCTGAATTGATGTCTTTCTTCGCAATTGTAAGCGCGACGGTTGAGGGTTAGATTTTTATTTTCTTGCTGTGGTAACGAGACAAGGCGCGGCGTTGAATTCCGCCACTCAAAACGCTGTCTCAAAAATTAGGCTGAAAATGGGGAATGGAGTATTAGTATGATACAGCGTGAAACCAACAAAAATCCAAAAAAAATACTTCGATAATTATATAAATTTAAATAAACAATAGCTACGTGTTCTTTTCCACATTTCAGGTTAAAATGCATTCGATTACAAAAAGCCGTTACAATGTTATCATCATATCGGATCTATTGGAAATCTGAGTAAATCTCGATGACCCTCCTCGTTTACACATGCCTCTCACTTTCAGGATAAAACCATTTTATTTTATATCCGTTTTATTACAAAATAACTACTTATATAATATTATTATGAACCTACGATGAGAACAAGCATCAAATTAATATTCTTTATTCAGCTAAAAGCGGCATCTTGCATTTAGCAGGGTAAGCAGAGGGAGTGTAGTGTTCAGGCACTCCGTTGCCCACTGTCTGCCGAATTCTGGAGGTATTGCATATGTACTGTGTAGCGGCACTCAACGCCGCGCTTACAAACAATAATAATTGCATGTTATTTAAAGAAAGTTAATATAAAGGAACTGTGTTTAAATAAATTATCTTAAGCAATAACATTGAACGTAATCTACTAATCTTATTTTTTTTTTTGCTCATAAGAAAAATTTAAGTAAAGATCAAAATCGATTTTGTATCATCTCTATATACGCACAGTCCTATATTAAGATGTTTCCTAAGCGCTCTCTTATTGAAAGATATGAACGAATATTATGAAAAGAAATAGGGTAGGGCAACTATTTAAGACGCTGTTCAAAAATATATCTTTATATCAATATAAGTTGGCTGTAATATATTTATATCGATATAGATCAGCTTCATGCTGTATCCCGCATACAGCAGGTTAGGTAGAGGAAACCTAGACACTCCATTCCCAACTTCCCACCGGTTATTTCGAGATATTGCGTGTTGAGTGGCGGAACTGAACTCCGGGCTTTTTCCTTGGTGCCAGAGCGAAGAAGTAAAAATATTAATGAATAATAAATGATTCCCTCAAATTGGAATGGTACCCGCAACCGTCGCGTTACAGCCACACTTGAGCCCCTGCGCCACGACATCTTCAAAGGAAACTGGGGAACGGAGTGTCTTAACACCATATCGATATAAGCTAACTGTAATTTATTATTTATATCGATATAAGTTAGCCCTAATATCTTTATATCAATATAAGTAAGTTTTAATATATTTATATCGATATAAATTAGCCCTAAGATCTTTATATCAATATAAGTAAGTTTTAATATATTTACATCGATATAAGTTAGCTGTAATCGCTCGCTATAGGGTCTCAATCGAGAGCTTTGCGTTGAGTCCCGCGTGAATGTATAAAACTCCTTTGACGCTCATCCGCCCTATGAATATTTTACTTTATAAGACACCGCGATTTTAATACTGTGTGTTACGCGAGTCTTTTAGGCTTTACTTCTCTTCTCTTCTTTGATGTATTGTTAGCTATGTGGTAATTATGAAGCATTAAGAAGCGTATACGTTGAATATTTTGGAAAAATATATTAAACGTTTATTTTTTTTCTTTATAGCGGCATTTTAAATATGTGAATAAAATATATATAGGTTTTTTTTAGGTTCACCTGTATACCATTTGTAGAAGAGTAGGGAAAGGGAACGCCGGAACCTATTGTTAATACACTCTGTTCGTATTAAGACACTTGCATTGCCCACTTTTCGCAGAATTTTGAAAATATTGCGTGGAAATCACGGACACAGGTCTTTACTTCGTTACCGAACTAACTAAAATATTAAATATGTATTATCTTCGAGTAGGAATCGAATGTACACTCCTGCACCACGGTTCACCTCAAGTTAGTTATATATTATAATTGAATATTGATATAAACACACTTACGTCCACGTCCCCAGCACGTAGCATAGCGGAAATGGAACAGGAGCTACCCATATAGATCTCGCGTTCCGTTTCCTCCCCTGAATGAGGCTTTGCAATTTTATGAAATGACTAACTTTCTGTCATGACCTCGTTTATCACAGGTAGATTTATGGTTTACACTGTCAATTTAAGTATGCAAAGTTATTTTATATGTGTTTTAATCAAAGTTTCTAATAAAAATCTATATTTGGTAGATATACTTTTTTGAAATGAAAATTAAATCAACATCACGCATATGGCAGGGTAGGGTTAATATGCGGGAAATCGCTAAGTGAAATTTATATTTGCCTTGTTTAGGAAGATAAATGCGCCATTAAATTACGCATTTTTTTCATAATTTTGTTAAATTAAGAAACAGAGTACGTTTATACTAAACCCTCGCTAAATCCACTACCAAATTAACAAAAATTGATAAAATAAATACAGGTTGAAAAGAGTGAAACCTCATTAATATAGACCATCAATGGTACGAGATGTCGTTGCCACTAACGATGATCACTTCTGTGGTTTTGTATTTGATTGATTCAGTTTAATTTCCGTGGTCTGTAATTCCTTTTAACATATCTGATGTCAATTTTAAAGTGTAATATCATTAATAGAGTGGCAAAATGTAAAAAAAACATTTTTTGTTTAAAATTTTAAATTAAATGACTGGAATACAGTATAGCTAAAGCAGGTTATAATCAAATTAGTTTACACAGTAAGCACAAATATGTGACTGTAAGCGCAACAGTTGTGGGTCCAATTTCGTTTGGGGAATGAGTAATTATTTACAATTTTTTTTTATTCAATCGCTCTAGTATCAAGGCGAAGCGCAGAGTTAAATTCCACCACATATTACGCAAAGCCTCGATAATTCACCAGAAAGTGGGGAACGGAGTGTCTTAACACTAGGTTCCCTCTGCCTACCTTGCTATATGAGAGATACAGCGTGAAGCTGAAATTTTTTTATACAGATATAAAATAATAAAAGGTACTTATATTTTGAGTTTTGCTCTAAATTCCAAACAACACTAAACTACCTTCTATCTAGAAATTATTGGACTAAGGCTATCCCCATATAAACATTGCACGAATAAACCTGTAATTTCATAAACAATTTTAGTTCTAAACCAGCTCTCTACCACAAGTAGACACTATCACAAAAACTATGTCTGAACTGACCACGCCCTGTTTCAGTTATGTCAGTTCGGTTCAGACCCGCCCTTGTCATATTATGAAAGTTTTAGAATTTCATTTATGTTCGCTTTCCGGCAAAATTCTGTACATATTACTATTTATTAGGAAACTTCTGGACCTGCGTTTTTCATTCCGAGGCTTTTTGTATAACTTCTGTATACACTCTGACACTGTGTCAGTTGCAGTATTCTACTTATGACGAGCTAAATGCATTTTAATTTATCTGGGATATTTTGTTTCTCTTTTTTTCCAGCTTCACGCTGTATCCTGCATGTAGCATTGTAGGCAATAGGAGCCTAGTTTTAAGACACTCCGCTCCCCACTTTCCGCCGAATTCTAGAGACATCACAACAGTAGAACAAAATTTTGAATATTTCATTTTCTCGAGTGGGAATCGAACCCACAAAGACTGGCCTCTATATTATATGTGGTATGTTTTAAAATCTTTAAACATACTGTCTATTTTAAAAACAAACCTAAAGAATTCAATCGAACTATTACCTCAATGGGATTTGATGACCACTCAATTAATTGGAATTCAATCGTATTAATTCCACTAATTGAATAACTTCAAAGCAATTTTTCAATAAAATCTATAAAACGAATTTAAATGCAGCCGTTCTTTTTCAACAAACAAGCTTCTGGCCTTTAAAAAAATATATGCGAATTCCCGGTGAAAATCAAGGAATAATACCATTAGTGAACAAAATGGAAATTTTATTAAAAAAACAGAAATCATATTCTTATAGTAGTGAAAGCAAGAGTTAAGACTCATCGAATATTTAAATAATTATAATAAATAAATACGCTTAACCTACACAAAGTAAAATTCAATGAACTATTGTACTGCATTTATAATTTGCACACAAATTTAAAATATATATTTTTTCTCAAATACAAATATGCAGCGTGTAAAAATAAAAAAATACTAGAGGCGGCTTCGTTTGCTGAAACTAACTTTTATATTTAGCCAAAAAATATTTTTTTAACATAATTTTTTAATAAAAAAGTATCCTGTGTCTTTCTTTATTAGAAAGAATATGTGTACAACGTTTTTATTATAATCGGTAGAGTAGTTTTAACATGAAAGCGTAACAAACAAACTTACAGCCACATTTATAATATTAGTACGATTAATACATACGAGTATATGTTGTAAAATATGTTTTCTAACTTTAAATCAAGAAATCACCAGAAGTTTTAATTAAAAATTCTCGAGTGCGTGACTGTAACTCTTGACGGAGGCTTAGCACAAGAGTCGATGATTGTTATTTGCTTGTTTGTGTTCTCTCCGCCCTCACAGGATAAAAATAAAATAGAATTGCCTTTGTTCTCAAATATTACAGATACAACGCTAACTGTCCCGTCAAATACAGAGAAATGTAAATATTTTATTCCTTTTATCATATTTTGTTCACACGTAAATGTAGGTTCCTTGATTCCTTCCCTTTATAGAAGCTCTCTGCTTTTTGTAGTAAATAATAGTTGGATCGTATTAGGGTTCCGTATCTCGAAAGGGAAAACGTAACCCTTATAGGATCACTTCGTTGACTGTCTGTTCGTCTGTCAAGGCCATTCATCTCGAGATAGCGTGAAGGTATCAAGCTGAAATTAATATCAAATATGCATATTTATGCATATTTATATGTATATTTATGCTTCGAATATTTGACACGAAGTGAGATCTGACTAAGAATTTCATAGAAAAAAAACTTCCCCTGTCCCACAGGGAAGTGTTTTAATGGAAACAGATTCTTAATACTAGGTTCCCAGGTTCCGTTCCGTTTGCTATTTCCGATCTGTTTTATTAATAAGTGGACATTATAACGAGTTTTGCACAAAGGTAATCTAAAAACGAGCAGTCGATGGCGCAAATTAAATCAGGAAACAGTTTTTTCTTTTTCTGTCTTTTTCTTTTTCCCAATACCATTCGTACTGTTTGTTTATAGTGCATTGAAACTTTGTTAAGGTTTCCAACTCGATACAGAACTCGTTTGTGTCAATTGGATGCTTGCTACGTCGAATGAGCTGTCTAAAGCCTGAGGTGGGATACGCTAAAGTGCTAAAGAATTACTTCCGTGTTATACTTTAGCGACCTATTAAATAAATATATTTAACAGAATAAAAAGATATTGTGTAAGTAGAAGTGTTTGAAACGATATTTTGAATAATTTACATTAGAAGTCCACGGCTACAGAGTACTGTTATTCAGGAAATACGTAAACACCAGGGTAAGGCAGAGAGAAATCAGTGTGTGTAAAGCATAGACAGTATGCTTAAAGCTTTGAATATATGTATTAAATATTTCATTTCCTCGAGTGGGGGTGGGTGTCAAATGTATTTATAAATTTATTAAGTAAAAAAGTTTATTTTAAATAGATTTATTTAGAAAAAGTAGACGGGAAATTCGAAAAGACGATTCTTCTATTTTCGCAGCTTTACTTTCTTCAATTAACTCTTATACCTATATAAAGTTTCAGGTCTCAATTAATATTTACCTTTCAGTTGCTATGAGCCGCCCTTCACCTCCATGTTCTGCCCGACGACGATGATCAATATGATGAAGACGAGCAGCAGCACCAGAATGCAGCAGATGGCGACGGCGAGCATTGCCGCGTGTTCGCCCAGCTTGGCGGCGCCCTGCGCAGCGCTGAGCGCCGCGGTTAGCGTCGCCGCGACTACGCGCGCACTAATTGTGTTTTACTCGATATTCGAATTTTAAATGTTTAATATTTCTTCACCCATTTTGATGTGTTGCCAGTTGTTTTGAATAGTAAAAAGAAAAAATTGATTTTAACAGTTTTTTTGATTCATTTCGTAATTTATTTGCTTGCTATTTTATTTATATTGCTTTTTTAAATTAAAAATGATTATTTGGCACTTCAATTATTACTGTTCTAAAACAGACCTTTGCACTATATCAACTACGATTTAAATCAGTCTTCCTTCTTTAATATTATTGTCAAAGATTGGAATGTAATTTTATGCTTCACTAAGGTGAACAGACTTGAAGCTATAGTTAAAAATAAAATAATTGTTTAAGTAAAATATTTATATTGTGGGTGTTTAGATACTTCACCAGATTATTACATTTTTTTTCTTGTAAAAATAAAAGAAAATGGCTACGGCAAGACCCTTGATATTTCCGGTAACGCTTTAGGCCTTTTAGATTTAAGTCCAATTAGAAGTTAAAAAATTCTAAGAACAACTGCGTATAAAGTTTTAATATTCATCCAGAAATTTCTCTGAATGAATAATTTAAGTAAAAATTATTCAAGTGTTTCATAACAAGGTGTTGCCGCAATTTTATTGTTTTAAATCAACGGTTTAAGAACTGGTCACCCCATTGAAACCGGGCCTGAGTACGTAATTATAATTTTAAAATTGATCAAAAAAATGTTTTTTTTTTAGATCTTAATATTTAAATATCAAATATTTCTATTAATATTTAATTTAGCCGAAAAACGAAAAATGATAATCATTGAATTCGCCAAATGTGGGGAACGGAATGGTGTAATAGGAACGGAGTGTTTTAACATTAGGTTTCCAGGTTCCCTCTATATATGGGATAAGCGGAAAGTTAAAAAAATATTTACAAAAAATCCAACAAAAAGAAAAAAAAAGAAAATCTCTCCTAAGTACTCTAGAATGTGCTATACGAATGTAGTACCATATGTTAACTAATAAAACTGAGACGCGTAACCTTCTTTTCAGGACTACTTCCACCGGTGTTAGGAATCAATGAACAACGACGAGAGACAGTAGAATGGTCTGATTTACGAACAAATGGCTCTGGGACGCGCTCACATGGAAATTGAGTCGAGATCGCCATCGAATATGAAAACTCATATTAGACAACGTGAACACACGGTCTTAAATTAAACATAATGTAGTTTTGATTAATTACGGGTAAATATTGTTTACAGATAAGAAGTTTAATTTAAAATAAAATTATTTCTGAACATATATTAAGTTTTTTTCGTAATAATTCACATTAGACCACTGATATTTGGACTAATGAAGACTGACTATTCATTTTTAAAGGAATTGTTTCTCCGAAATATAAGAATGGGAACATTAAATTGAAATCAAGATTTTTTTTAACTTTTCAAGGATTAGCCATGCAAGGAGCGCGGGTTAGATTCACTCTGTTTATCCTGCTATGCATGATACAGCGTGAAACTAAAAAAAAAAATATCATCACCATTGTTTAAAACATTCTGTAACTTATGTTCTTATAAATAAGAATAAAAATAAATAAATAACAAGAAAATAAGATAAATATTTTCATCAATATTATATTAATTATATGAAACTTTGGGAAGCAGCCGCAACAGTTTCTACTGTCAATATTGGTCAGAAGTTTTTGCACCGTAATTAAGTCGAACACTGAGAATGTATTATTAATTATATTAATAATATTATTTCGCAAAGTAAAAAGGATACTTTTTTACTTTTTAATTTAAGCATGATATATTCTTAATTGAGGAACATTCATTTGAGGAACATTCTCATCAAAATTAGCTCAGTAGTTTTAGAGATATGGGCATTACGCATATTTGGAAGGGATATAATAATGGACTTTTATTTCAAATTGGTTGAATTTCTTTATATACTAAAATATATCAAATGATTTTAATACGGTAGCATTCAGAATTTCAATTATTAATTTAACACCGCAATACTAACTAAACTTACTAGACTCTATATGGGTAGGTCCGTTGACTATAACTATTGTACAATATTCCGAGAAAGCAATCAGGACTTTAAGTGATGCATGCACCAAGCACGGCTCTAGTATAGGTAAAGGAAATTAATTTGCTTCTTCGGCGCGAGTCGAGTTTCATATAAATAATTGAATTGCGTTATAATATTTGTATGTCTGTCATATATATATTTTTTTAATTTTAAATTCAATTAGCGGGATAATCAAAGAGCCACAGAGTGTCAGGCCACTCTGTTCGCCATAATGTACGCCTAAATTGAAGATACTATATGTTGAGCATGCGGATCTCAACACCGCACCTTGTCTTATCAGAGAAATGAAATTAAATGTAATTCGTGGTTCTAATTGCCGATGGATTATGGTATCTACAGCCATTGTCTTTACAGACTGAAGTTAATATTGTATTTTCCATTTAAAATAATAATGACACCATATAATATATTTTTATTAGTTTAATAACGAAAAACAATAGAAACCTATTGATTTTCAAAACTCTTTGTTTTTAAATTAATAAAAAAAATGATAACATACTTCTATTTAAAAACATATTCATTTGTAACAATTATCATTAAGTAAATAATTATACTAATAACAAAAGTAACATTCCGTAATTTTTCTCTGTTTAATAAAAAAGAATGATACCAACATACAGTTAAAGGTAATTGTGGAAAAAAAATTACTACATCTTGAGCATATTTTTATACTATAAAAAAATGGTCACTGCTTCGCAATGAGAAAAGCTACTTCATTCTTCTAAGCTAGTCCATTAGCATAATTTGCCGAGGTCTTTTTACAGCTAGTTCTAGGGAAAAAAATATATAATATTAATAATTGTTAAATCTTACATTTTTTACTGTTAATCCTAATAAACTATTGGAGTTGTTTTTTTTTCTTTTTGTTTTTAAGCAGTCGGGGTTTTTATTTTTTTTTTATATTTTTGAATTTTAATTTTTTTGTTAGGATTAAGATATGAGGTGACAAATAATATTACATACATACATACATATGGACATACATACAAAACACGCGCGAAAAACAACCCTTCCTTAACTGTTAAAATTTTAAGAAATACACAATATTTTTTTAACGTTATAACGATTATCGATGATACGATATCGATATATCGCATCACTATCGCTGTATCGATAATTAATTAGATTTGAAATTCGAATTAACATCAATAAATACATCATCCGTGTTATGACAGTACACAATTTACACCAAGTTTATGTTTCATACTATACGTACACGTATATCTATGAATGTAGGTTGTATTCGATGTCGTATTTCTAATGGCAATACGCGCATAATAAATGGATCAATCATTTGTGACATTTAATATAATAATTGTATTTCTAATATTATAAATTTGTGGGAACAATGTTTACTTCTATTCATTTATTCTTGTAATTATTTTCATTTCACTCTGATTTCGAATCAAAGCGAAGCGTAGAGTTCCGCCACTTAACGCGCAACGCTTCCAGAATTCTACTGGTACTGTGTGCGGGATACAGCGTGAAGCTGAAAAAAAATGTTTATTCTATGGCAGTGTGAAATCAAGAATGTCCTGTATTGAAGCACAGTTGCCAGTGCCTATTAAGATGCAAATAAAGTTTCAACAGAAAGGAATGGAATTTGAACACTAGGTTCCCAGGTTCCCTCTGCCTACCCTCCTTTGTGAAGTTTACATGGTGAAGCTAAAAAATTATCATACAATACAAATATGCATAAGAGAATAGTAAATTAACAATTCCACGACCATTCCAAGCAAGATATCGTTAAAAGAAACAAGATTGTTTTTTAGAATTACAATCAACAACTACGTAGTAGAAGTACTTAGTACTACCGTGCATTGTGAAAGGCACTCGACCCATTTCGATATTTACCCCCGCAGTTAGGCTCTCTGCCATTTTAATAAATATTTGTCGCATTTCGAAAACTTCTGAAAATCTCGAATTAATATTGTAATTGGAGCAGAAATCTCTGATTCGTATTATTTGTATCTGTTATAAATATTAATATACAGTAAATAATTCAATAATTAAATATTGCTGTCGTATATTCAATTATTTTATGCTGAAAACTTTCAGTTTTTCAGAACAACGGAAGATTTTTTATTATCATCTAACACTACTACTTTATATTATATTATTTTAATAGCTCTTCGTGACAAATGACGGAATATCCTAAATATTATTCTTTCTTTTTATTTCAGTTTAGGCAGAAGGAACCTAGTGTTAAGACTGAATTGTTATTTAACTGTTAAGTTATTTATATACAAAAAATAATAGCATTATGTATATTTTTGTAACCTTTCAACCATTATCTTCGCTTACATAATTCTTTACTTAAATTAAGAAACAATACCTACGTCTTCATAAACGAAATACGCATTAATACCTTTAGTATATAAGTGAAATGAGAATTGTATTTTTACATTTGCTTTGAAAAATATATGTAAACGTAATTGCATTAATGAAATATTTAATTTTCATTTCTTCGCTTTGGTGTCGAGGCAAAGAGCTCCGCCATTCAACACGCACTGCCTCCTGAATTCGGCAGAACCCACTTTCTCCGCAGAACGGAGTGTCTTAACACTAGGTTCTCTCTGCCCACCCTGCTGACGGTAAAAAAAGTAATTTCATTTTCATTTAATCTACGTCCGCCTATTAAAGTGAAACTACCATCCACATCTAATTACATTTTCCCTTAGGAGTAATAAGTACCGTTTACAATGCAAATATATAATAGAGCATCCGAGGAGCATCTCTGACGTTTTACAGAACTAGAAAATTAAAAGGTTTATTGAATTTACACATTTCTCATTGTATTCTCGAGTTTTCTCACTGGCACTCATTACAGGCGACACAGGGACAAAGGAGTGAAAATCGTCGCAACGGAAGAGTGTCTACTTAGCAAAAGCACTCAGTAAATAATGGAAAAAGATCCACAAGAATACAAAGATTTTAATTATGATCGTAAGTCTAATGCAAAGAATAGAATTTTATCCGACTGCAAAGAAGGGGTTATGTATTTGCGCGTATCTTATATGTATGTATGTAAAATCATTTATTACCTTATATCTCCAGAACCGCTAAATTACAGGCTTAATAGGATTTACATAATGCGATGTAGATTTTTTCATCTATCTAAATAGGTGACATTAAAAAATAAAACATGGACCCTGTAATGCAATTATACTTAGTGATTTTTTTTCCAAATACTACAATAAACCGCGTTTCGTTTACCAGAGTAAGGAAAGGAAAGTAAATTTGATATAATCTTATACCATGGAGTGAGGATCGAACCCACAACCTGCGCATCTGCAGTCACATTCCATTAAATAAGTGCAACTTAACATATTTGACTAAAAATTAATTAAGATAAATACAACAAAAATGAAACAGAACAGCAGAGCCATTACTAAAATTTCGCAACAAAAGCTAATTTCACTTTAAGGTTCATTTTTGGACTCCCAAATGTTTATGATTTACGGGCGTGTAAGATAGCCCTAGTAGTAATAAGGACGCGAAGCGTGAAATAGCGAGATAGGAATTTATTTTGTTAAATTAACTTTTTTTGATATAGGTGTTCTGTAGCGCTGTCATAAATTGCAACATAGTAGTTTTTAGTACGTTTGGAAGAACTTTAATATACATTTACTATAAGCAATTATAGGTAGAGGGAACAGGGGAACCTAGTGTTCCAGAGCGCCGTTCCCATTAAGACGCCTTCGTGTTGAAGAAGAACTCTCCTCGTAATTTTGTATAAAACGGACAATAGAAAGTACATTGTTTATTTATAAAAATTAGGTTCCCTTAAAGGAAAAGATAATAAGATGTGAAATAGTAATTTGATCTAATAGACAGATATAGATTAAACGAAATTACTTTTTTTAGCGTCACGCTGTATCCGGCACACAAAGTTGAGCAGAGGGAACCTAGTATTAAGACACTCCTTTCCCCACTTTCCGCCGGAGTGAAGCAATGAAAATATAAATAAATATTTAATTTCCTCGAGCGGGGATTAAACCCGCAATCAGTCGCTTTTATAGTCACACACTTGTGCCGCTGCGCCACGACTGGCCTTAATTATAATTTAATTAAAACGTTGAAAGTTAATATGAGCTTTGATTAACTAATGTTTGGAAACATTGGACTCATTGATCGGATTTCGAGATATCATTATCAACTTGGTAAAAGAGTGAGTGGCCAAGAAAATATAAGTAGAAACTATTGCGCAAATACTTAAGAAGTTCCTTTTGAGGACTTGACGAAGTATTTTGTCCTATACAATCCAAAGTAGGTTAGGTTATTTTCGGATAAGCTTAATCATCTTTTTTTTTGACACGATGATGCTTTTTGTTAAAAAGTAATTAAGCCTGGAATGAGGGAATCTGGATCTTGTAATCAAGATCTAGGCTATATTCATTTTATTGATTTTGAAGAAAGGCACATTCGGTGAAAAATCATTTTTATGTAAGACAAGAAGAAATTCTCGAAATTATTAATGAAGTGTCTTAACACTTCCCGTGTTCTCTCTGCCTACCCTGTTATATGAGGGATGCAGCGTGAAGCTAATAACCCTAAATTATTTCTTTAACCTTAAAACTGCCTCTAGCGATAGCCAGTAACAAAATTCCTTATATATATTCTTTATATGCTTGTTATTAGCAGTATTCAATGCGAGGGACAGGACGGGTCGCTGTTGACAAGGGTACGACACATGGAAGCCACTTCACATCGAGTTAAAATATATCTTCGAAATCTCTTCATGGAGTCACGACGCCTAATTCTAATAAGATGAGTCAGCCTATTTCTGTTATCTGATATCGTAATATAAGAAGGGGCGATTTAAAAAATGATATCATCGAGAATAATGTATTTATTAATATTTATGAAGAAGTTGGAATAAGGCAAGTAGAAAATATTTTTTCTTTTGCTTACAGACAAATAAGTAGAAGGAATCTAGTATTAAAACACTCCATTCCACACGGTCTCCATAATTTTGGAGATATTAAAGTTTATAGCAGTATGTCATAACTCAACGCCGCGATTAGTCTTTTTACCACAGCGGCGGTAAAATATACATTCATTATAATAATCTCACGATACTTGCCTAGTAACTACTAACAATTGTATTTAAGTATAAGCGGCGCGGCGTTTGTTCAATTGCACCTTTGCTTTTCAATAATTTCAAAATTCTATAATAGTTTTATTGATTTTTAAAAACTTATTTTATATTTAAAATATTTTTTAAAATTACAATAAATAGATAAAATCGTAAGATGGGCCTAATAAATAAAATAGAAGAAAAAAATTACATTATTAAAAAATAACCTTCACAAATGTAAAGAATATTCAATAATTTTTAAATAAAAACAACATTTTAAATTCATCAATAAACTAATTTTAAAAATAAATGAAATTATCCTGATGAAGTATCTGATTTAAAAAATATATATTTTATATTCACCTTAATTTTCAGCATATAAATGTAATATGATATTTAATAATAGCAACACTCAATATAATTATGCTATATGATAACAACACTATAAACATCTACAACAAATATATAACACTACAACATTTGGCCTATTATAGTAATATATTTAAAAAATAATGCTTAAAATGGTGATTATTATAGATTATTTTAATAATTATAATTGTTTTTGTTTTTTTATTTCAAATATTCGCGCGATACCGTCCGCTAGTGACGTGCTACGTCGATTAGTTTCCGACTGAAACTGAGCGAGTACCGAGCGTAGGGCGGGCGGGAAACCAGCCAATCGTAACCGCGCATCTCGGCTTCGTTGAATTGAGATAAAACACAAAAAAACACCCATACATTTACCTAATTTTTCTAATTAATGTTTTTATTGAGTTTTATGAATTTTACATTTTTGAATGATATTTCAAATATTTTTTGTTTTATTTTTTTTAAACAGCTTATTTACAGAAAAAACAAGTAAAATCGGTTATCCTTCTACTCTATTTTCCCGTTGACCTGCAATCCTGAATTTGATATGGAACCCTAAGTGGGCGAGTCTGACTCGCACTTGACCGGATTTTTTCAATTAATTAATCTTTATTTTTTGCTATCTATAGTAACACGGCAACTAAAACTAAGATTAAAAATCTTAGAATCTTCGACATACGATGCTTAAAAAATCCATTAACCTCAACATTCATCCATCAAAGTCTTTCGTAGTAAAAATGTTAAAGGTAATATGGATGGATAAACACTGCTCATTTTTCCTTTCTTACATTAATTTTATTTAGGTTAGTGAATTGAAAATTATTCATTTTATCCCGTTGATTTTTTTAGCCCGAGATTTAAGTTCCCCTTTTTGCTATTTCATGTTTGTACTGTGGTCTTTGTCATTAGTATTCAAATTAAATGTTTAACTATCAAAGATCGAGGCATTATGTGTTGACTGGCGAAACCCAACGCCGAGCTTTACTAGCTTACCATATCAAGGAAGTGGGGATCGAACTCCTTGTGCTCTGCACCACGACTGGCTTCAAAAATAAATAATAAAGCTGCAAAACATTTTATAATATAATATTTCTCATAAAATCATAACCTAACCTGTATATTAGTTTACATCAGACTAAGTAGACTACTAATAATAACTATTAAGTACAAAATTATCCAAGCTACTCAGCTTAAGTAGACTAAACGTACCGGTGAGGCGTTACGTGAAACTAGAGTATCCAACTTCAGAATCAGTTGTGACCGAACGTTCGGGATAATCCGGGATTTTCACAGAGACCTTCCTGCAGGTACTCAACACCTAATGGACATTTCTTTCAAGTTGAGACTGAATTAAAATATTTTAATGGAAACCCTAAAACGGAAATATCCTAATATTTCATTATTTGTTTTAGGGTTTCTCTCAAAATTGAAAAAAACGAAATCTTTATAGAATCACTTTATTGTCTCACTGTCCATCTGTCAAGACCACAGTCGAGATTGCATGTCGATATTAAGCTGTATCTAATATCATATCAAATATTTTAATCTACGGTCACTTGTGGAGCAGGAAGAGTTTTAAGCCTTTAAGTCATCTCAATCAAAAGATACGGAGTATTTATGCATCATTTTTACATGATCCTGTGGCACCCACAGTTGTAAAATTTGGCACTATATCAATTACAATACCAATAAAACTAGGCTAGGCCCTTGTACTTTTGTTGAAAGTAAATCTTCTTTATAAACTACTGTTTGAGTGAAAATGAAAATGGTGTTGAAAATGAATGAAAAATGTTAAAGTAAGTTAACAATAAGAATTCAAACTTTTTCCTACATAAACGAATAAAAGAAAAAGTAAAGTAAACCAAGTTTGAAATATTAGGCTTTAATTCATCACAAAGCTGATATTCTATGAATGAAAACTATTGAATGAATTTTGGATTGAATCCACTCCAAGAAATGAAATGTTAAATATCTTCATTTTTCCCGCTCTGGTAACGAGGTAAAGCACGTTTCCTTGAGTATGTTGAGATTCACCACTCAAAAGCAATGCCTCCAGTATTCGGCAGAAAGCGGGAAACGGAAGTGTCTTAATGGAAACGTAGTCTCTTAATACTAGGTTTCCAGGTTCCGTCTCCCTAGTAAATGAAAATAACTAAGAGTTACGCCTACAGCATTCCTCCCAAAAATATCCAACAAATATTTTTTAATTCAAATCAGTAGTTCTTGAAATTAGCACGTTCAAACAAACACTTACATATAACATTAAATATATTTTTTAGTATATTTTGTCGTTCATGACACCTATACACGACGGTACAGTCCATAAAGCAATATTTATTACACGTATAAAATAATCTAATATATATAGCTATACATAGGTAAGTAAATATTTCATGTGACGATAAGGAAGATGTTTTTTATGATATTTGTTCTCGCAATGTATTCTTAATAAAATAACCTTACCTTTGCTTATTCTCAGCTTGTTTATATGAAAAGTAAATATCTTATTAAAACATGGGAATGGGTTACTTCTGAGCCTAATACATTCACGAAACCAGTTTTTTCGCCTATTTTAGGGATATTAGGTGGCTGCCACTGATGGCAAAATTAAATTCTTCCGTTACGTATAAGTAGGTATATATATATATAATTTATAGCCTTACGCAGTATTCCGCAAATAGCATTATATGCTGCTATACTAGCAGGAGTCCATTCCCCATATTGCGACGAAATTATCGAGGCATTATGTGTTGAGTGGTGGAACTTAACGCAACGCTTAATAATTCACGACTAAGAATTGAACTCACAACCGTCGCGTTTTACAGGCACACGCTTGTGTATTGTGATTGCGCCACTATGGCCTCAAATATTATAATTTGAAAAAATGAATCTGGAAAATTGTGTGGGAAATGCATGGAGAGTGGCGGAACTCGCTATCAGAGCAAAGAAAAGAAAATATTTTATATTTTTTTCTTGTGAAGAGAGAATTGGAGAGAGAATCGAATCCACAACCGTCACTCATACAGTCGCAATCCCAGCAACAAGATAGCCTCAAACATTTTATACCCAAAAGAAATAGTTTTACAAAATAGAAAATATATTCTGAATTCCACTTCCATTTCCAAAGAATTCTTGTCGACTGTAAATATTTGAATAGTTCACAATACGAATCACACAGTCATCTACATAGATTTGCCAGAATTGAAAAAGAAGTATGTGGATTTAAAGAAACTTTCACTATTTTGTTACATACAGATAATAGGATACTTCTTACATCAGTAAATAATATACCTAAGTTTCTATTGAAAGAATTGAATTGTGTTATATATTGAAATACTTTTAGAAAGTAAAGTAAACCTAATATTTTTTTTCTCACAAAACTAGAAAATTTAAATATACAAAAGTTACGGATATCTTGGCTACCTATAACAAAAAACAAATATGAATATGATACCTACCTACTTTATGCAAGAACGCCGCGAAGTAATAAATTCTTTTTTACTCTGTGTCTTTGCCCTTGCGGGGACAATAAATACACATCTTTTTGAAACGTGTGTGTATTGCCTTGTTGATATATTTATTTAAAACTGTAATATACTTGTTTTTACGGGATATACGCAAAAAGAGTGAAACCGTTGATGCTATCAGTTGTGGGTTCGCTTCCCACTGGGGGGGGAATAAATAATTTCAATTTCCTCACTTTTATGGAGACAAAGCGCGGAATTGAGTTCTACACTCAATATCTCCTAAATTGGGCGATGCGTGGGAAGCGATAACTATACGAATAAACTTTATAAATAAACGTAAAATGGAAAATCTCATTGTTTTCCCCTTCTCGTATGAATTTCGAGAGGTCCTTTCTTAGTGGTCTCTTTTACACAGAAAAAATAAAATAAATTATAAAGATTATTCGCAAATATATACCTAAAATGTATGTACCATCAATATTAATTCCAAACCTTCCCACGCTGCACTCAGTGTAGCATAAAACGCTAGAGATGTCCCAGCACGCAACCTATAAAACATCATTAGGGGTTTTCATCCTTTCAGGGCATAGAGTGGCTTAGAAGTGGTGAACGCGAAAGTGGAAACTGTAGTTTTTAGTACGAGCAAGTTTCATTTTTATATAAAGTAAAATAATATTAGTAGTAGAGCCTTATAGTAATTTAACGAGCATAAACAAATTAAGTTAATAAATAAATGACAGTCAGACACAAAAGTTTCATTATCACACAAATATCTATCTCGAGTGTCGAACCTATGACCTCCGGGTAGTCTCATCTACTAGAAAAACAGAGCAGGATTTAATATAGTTAATATTCGTTTTATTAGGCATAAATGACTAAGTTTTATTACTTTCTCCATCCTTTTTGAAATGTATCAAAGAAAAGACTTATTGTCTTTTCTATTTATATGTAGACCTTATATCATTTCTAATGCATTTCTTAATCTGCTAGCTCCTCGAATTTACAATCTGAACCCTTATTGATCGATGCCTGATGCCAGAACGAGATGTAATATATCCTTTTGCCGTGAAAGACAAGGACAGAAGGAAGGAGAGCTCCCTAAGAAAGTATCTATATCGTTTCTACATACATCCAGTCAAGTATGCACAATTATAACGAATTATAATTGCTTATTAGGAAATGGTTGTATATTTAAGTGATAAAAATAAACGGGAGGTAATTTATCAATTGATTTTATTACTTGCTTTTGCTTTTTACATTTAAAACAGTGAAATAATACAATTTAATTTAGATTTCTTATAATAAAAAGCTTATTTTAAAACTTTGAAGACAGCCTATAAAGCTCGGACAAAGAATAATGTGTAAATATTAGATAATATTCTTAAAAATAGATAAAAAAGTTATCTAAAACCAAAGTATACATTATCACCAAGATTGATAGTGGTAAGAGAAGTCCAAACATCATAAACAAAAAAGACAATTGCAGCTGAGTGTCCTAGTTTCATCAGCTCGGATGCATGCTGTGGACGCGACCAATCAATCTTACATGTTATATTGCAGTTAAGTACTAATAAATAGCGTTGAACTTAACCTACATTAACAAATGTTAGTTCAAATTATGTTTCTGTCAGTTTTTGAATATTATGAATTTAACAAGATAGGCAGTTAATGTCTTTTTGCCATTTAATGTCTTATTCTTTTGGCTTATCTTAGATATCCACAGTGGGTGGAGAAATGGAATTGTATGGGGTACAAACGTATGACGATTCCCACTCGATTCCACTAGACTCCCACTAGGGGAAATTTAATATTTATTTTTTTGTTTCTTCGCTGGTTTCCAGACAAAATGCGACGTTGAGTTCCGCCACTCAATGGGAATGCCTCTAAAATTCAGCGGAAAGTGGGGAGCAGAGTGTTTTACTAGGCTCCCTATGCCTACTCTGTTACATGTAAAATATAGCGTGAAGCTAGAAAATGTTTATAGATATATAAAATACATACCTACAAATACTATGTATATACAAAATATTATATTCCATTCATATCTACAACAATCACCACACTCGCTTACAAAGCAACTCATTTAAAAATAGATTTTATTATAATAGTACATTCTAGTATTAACAAGTTAGAATCCCTATCACGTAGGAAGAGTATTCAGAAAGTTTAACGGAGTTTATGATTTCCAAGCAAATTGCAATGGAAAAAATAAAAGATATAATATGATGCACGCTTCGGAAGTTCTCTAACAACTATGTACAATTGCAAATCTATTTTTTTTCATATAAAAAATTTTTTTTAATATAAACGTTTTGTTAATTTTTGTAATAGATATAAATTGAAGTGTTGGCGTGCCTTTTACATTTCGTAGGAACCTTAACGAAGGACGATTGTAGTCCAAATTCAATTCGGGGACATAGTTATACTTGACACGGGGAAATGTTATACATGTTCTGAATTCCCATTGAATATTACGCGATATTTGCGGATTCAACCTCGAATTCAGATGAAAAATAAAGAAACGAGTGTCTGAACACTAAAGAGTGTATGCACTCTCTTCATATTATCCTAAGATACAGCGTTAAGGACAAATTGTCATCATCACGATAAAAAATGCACAGTAATGATTTTGAGGCCGGCTTAGTTGAAGATTGTATTCGTTTCTATAACATATTCTTATATTATTGTAGACTCTGTTAGGATTTTTGCAAAAACTGAGTCCGTAGCACGTTTATCCTACTTTGAATATAGCCAAAATCAAGTTAACCTGTGTTGCTTATTTATAAGTGTTTGTTTAATTAGATTAATGCTCCTTAACAATATCTCTTGCAATTTCAAGAAATTGTCGGATTGTTATAATAGTTCCACCACTGACAACCACGTAAAGTCAGGTTATTGGTTCCTCTTAGCTATTTAGATCTCAAAAATTTAATTATGATGTCAGCCCAATCTTCATTAAATCAATCAAATCAATCTAGGACTACACAATATGCTAGCAATGGCTAAATTAAAATTAAATAAACCTGTTCCTTCAATATCCTTATGCATAGCAATATTCATATTGGATGCACTTCAAAGAATTTGCAGACATGTTGTTATGGAAAATTGATTAAATTCTCCTTCTATTCCTTGCTTATCCTTTTATATAAAAGCCGCGTGTAGCTTGCAACTGATGATCATCATATTATATGTATGACTTAATTGTAAATATTGAACTTGCATTTTTCCAATCCATACTTATATTATAAATTCGAAAGTAACTGTTTGTCTGTCTTTTCCGCAATCTGGGCCAAACCGCTAATTTAATTGTGATAAAATACTCATATAGAGATACTTGAGGGTCTCGCAATGAACATAAGATACTTTTTTTTCTCATATTTGTAATATTTTCGACATATATCAATATATTAAAATACTTATTAATTTGACATGCAATTTATTCCGCCATGTTAATAACAACCGTCGCTTGATTAACGCATCTCTCTATTGAAAACAGAAAATAATTTCATAAATATATTTAATAAATATTCGTATAGTTCAAGCGGGCGTAGCCGCGTTCGGGTCCACTAGTAAGTATATAAATATTTAGAATTTGCTTTAAAATATAATAATTTCATTTGTTGCACTGAAAACTAAATGAAAATACAGAATATGTATACATAGTACGAAGTATCTTTTCATCGTCCAGTGGCTATTTTATGTAGAGACCATCTACTCTTAACCTGAATTTACAAGCGCAATTGGTCTTTTGTCGCCACCATCGAGACTGCCTTGTTTATATTCAGTTTTTTTTAAATACTCTTGGTTTTGATCACTTTTAAATGTAATTATCTTAATAATTATATAGACCACAAGTGAATTGGAGAGAACACAAACACGAAGCCTAATTAATAATTGCTGTTTATTTATTTTATTTGCAAGTTATTATGTTCCCAATTCCTATTAAATTATAAATATAAGCATTAACCTAATTTTAGCCGTCATTTCCAAATATCCAATATGAATACGTATGTTTATTTACAAAAAATATAGGTTGCACTCTTTTAAAGAAAGAAGAAAGCTACTCACACACACAATGCAAACACACACACACACCTGATAGTTTCTATAAGAAATTTAAGAAGAATTTACAAACATTTTAGCATAGATTAGCTATTTTAGTAATTTTATATAAAAAAACACTCACCGCTTGTGACTTGGAGGGTAGTGGCGAGGAGACATAGTAGCGACAGCGACAGGTATCCGAGCGAGTTGAGCCAATGTGCCGCGGCCATACTGTATCCTGGGAGAAGAGAAGTTTCTTAAAGTTACTATCTTTTTTGAAATCGTCTTATTCCAATTTTATGAATTTCATCATCTACTCTAGTTCTATTTCCTCCACTGTAACAGGGAGAAATTGAAATTGCACGGCGTAGTACAGTAGCACAAGCGCGTAAATCTAATCGCGTCAAAATGTGGGTGCACTCAGGGGAGTTCATTCACTTCCAGTCAGGGGTTCAGTTCCACCACTCAACACGCCTAGCTTCGAAATTTCGGTAGAAAGTGGAGAACGAAGTGTCTTAACACTAGGTTCTCTCTGCCTACCCTTCTATGTGCGGTTCAACGCTGAATAAATTAAATATACTTAAGTTCCTTACATTTCAATTAAATTTCAATTATTTTTTTGCATAACATTGTAAGTCTATTAACTTACAGTGACATCTGTGGAGTCTCAACAAAAGGTAATACGCAGCAACATAGCTATCAAATAGTAGGTACAGTAAAACATAGATGTCGCTGCTAATATATAAAATAGAAAAAATTGTCCTTATGTAAGTTTAAATCATTAAATATAAGCATTTGGATTTTTAATATATATAATATATTTTTTTACGAATATTTATTACTTTTGAAAGGATTTATGATAACTTCACTTTATTCAGATACTTGCGCCATCTGTTGGCTACTGTTTAAAATGTGTCAGCGCCATCTATGACAAGAAAAAATGTGTTCATCTACATAAAATAAAATTGTAACTGATTGCTGTTTGTATATGGAAGATTATGAGAAAATATACGAATTGAATTGTTTTTTCAAAATGTAAGAAAGTGTGTTTTTTTATTTATCATCATATTACTAATTCAATACAAAGTTAATTTATAATAATGTCATCGAATATCGCTGAGTGCCGCACACAATAGAGTAGGCACGCAGAAGAAACCTAGCGTTAAGACTCTACGTTCCCCATTTTCCGCCGAATTCTGGAATTATTGCGTGTATTGTTGTTATCGCCGCGGTTTGCCTCGACACCACGGCAATATGAAAATATTAAATATTTAATCTCCTGGAGTGAGAATCAAACCCACAACCTGACGCACTTATAATCATTATTAAAAAATAAAACAGATAGTTTCGTCATGAGTTACTGTTTTTAATCGATACCTACATATAAATAATAGTGTTATTTATATGCGTAACCATGATTTTTCAAGTGCATAACTATTTATGCAATATTAAAACACAAACAAACAATTTTAATCTATCTTTGTCTGTCTATCTTTCTGTTTGTTCGGGCTGATCTCCGGAACAACTAGACCTAATTTTTACATATCAACAACTTTTGTGCGCGCGTACTTAAATTTAGTTAAATCAGTTAAATATTGTTCTATGTGTTATACTTGTTGTAAGAAAAATAGAATCAAATCTAAAAAGACTTAAATTACGACTTAATAAAAATAAGCAGTATAGATAACCAATTTTACCTAACTACCCTTAAATAATATTAAATTAATATTCGTATGGATGAATCGGGCGAAGCCACACAGGAGTCGCTAAAAAGTTTTATTGGATTGAATGGACATTGGATTTACTTTATATATTTGTAATTCATCTTCGAAAAACGAAAACAAACGACACAAAACGAAATTATTATTATTAGTTAAAAATTCTAATTGTTACTTTTTAACCTTACAAAATTTTTTTCAAAGTAGTTGTATAAAGTAATTTAAACGTAAGTAAGGAAAAATGTGAGTGGAAAATCCAGTAGTGTTTTAAGTGAACCTGATAAGTGTCCTTAGAGTGTGGCGGAATGACCTCTTGAACCCTCCGCATGTACGCTTAAAAGCTTTTTATATAGGACTTTATACTAATAATGCTATTTACCCATCTTTTTGTTCACATTGTGCACAACTACTAGTACAATATATATATATTCTTTTTTTTAACTTCACGGTGTATCCCGGACATAGCAGGGTAAACAGAGGGAACCTGGGAACCTAGTGTTAAAATACACATCTCATACACGTTCACATTAAAATACTTCCGTTTTCCGCCGAATCCTGGGGACATTGTTGAGTGGCGGAACTCAACGCTAAATTTTGCATTGTGACGAAAGCGAAGAAAATGAAGAGAATATCGACTAATTCATGCCCTAAAATGCGAACAGAAAACCGTCTTCTTTATAACAGCACCTTTATACCCTTTATTCCTTTATACCCTAGTAAAAATTACTAAAATAAAATAATTTTGCCCAAAATATAACAAGTTTCGCTCAACAAAAGTCGTATGCACTCACCATATCGTCAGCATGTGTGATTGCGCCGCGGCCTTGTGCTGCCAACAAATCACCTGCAACAAAATGTTCACGTGAAAAATGTTCTATTTGTAGAAATATTTTATAGTAACCGGGAAAACAAAAATATGTATATACTGGTATTAAAAAGCGAGGTTGTTCGGTTGAGCCCGCCAATCTCAGGAACTACTGGTCCGAATTGAAAAAATATTTTTGTGCTTGATAGCCCATATATAGAAATACTATAGGCTATGTTACATCGCGTTAAATTTAAGTAGAATATAATTCGTCCTGCGGATCCATCTTTAGATACGAATAGAGTACGACATTGTATACGGTACACTCAGTGTGTACATCGAATGTCTCTGTAGGAACACTAGTGTCTGTAATTGAAAAATTTACTGTGATAATTAGTGTCACATTTTCCCCTGTGTGAACATGTTGTGTCCAAATGTCTAGTGTATTTGAAAAATATCGAATAGTTTTGACATTTTCAATACAATAAATGCAGTACATTATCATCATTGAACGTGTGAGTGTGTGTGGACAATTGGACCACAAATTCCGTACACTTACTATTTAATACTATTCAGAAAAATCGCTACAAGCCTAGACAGTACATACTGATGCTCTATTTGTGCCTAACATTAGAATGTTCCATGTTATTACAGAAAATTATTATTTATTTACCACTCGATATCTACCATAATAAAAAATATAAAATTAATGTGGTTTTTTTATTTTATTAATAAAATTTAATAATGTAGAAGGTTTAAATTTTTACTCTTCAGATATATTTTAACTTAATGCTAACTGTAGTGCATTGCATAAATAAAAAATGTATTTTCCATTCATAGTTTAAAATAGTAAATAAGACGGTCCTAGCCTGGTTTACTTTTGATCGATATTTATAGCACTGTTCTCGTTGCATTCTAAATAAGTACGTCTAATATTAGATAACTAATTTTCTTTTATACATCTTTATAAAATTTTTGAAAGTAATTTAAAAATATGAATTTATTTTAAATATAAAATTGTTTTAGTACGATTTATATAGCATTTTAGAGCTCATTCGATGCCTAATGTATAATTAGGCGTATTTAAAAGATTGTGCATAATTAAAAGATTGAAAGAAGAAACTATCATAAAGTTAAGCCTGAAGAGGAATACAGACAAAAAATAAAATAAGTTAGATGCTATTATTACTTTTTAAAAAAATTCTTTTGTTTGATCAAATTTTATACACATATACGCCCATATATACAGTATAATTATATTAAATTAACACTGTAACTTAAGAACTTTGCAAAATAAAAAGAAAAACAAACACAAAAATAAAATCGTCTTAATTAGACCAAACGTCTACGGTATTAGTGAGTTCATTGCACCAAAGTGTGATTGACGTAGCGTCGTAGCTTTGTGCTACGCCGCTACGAATGTAGCATTAATAGTTTTTAGTAAAATAATAATCTGTAAGTTAGGTACATTATTTTAAGACTAAAATTATATAATTTAAATATATAAGAAACTATATAGTTAATAATGAAGTACAGAAAATTATTTAATATTTGAAATATGATTGTAGCTTTTAATTTTACATAAGCGAAACTTTATATATATCGCTTGATGATTTGCCCCACATAGTAGATTCAGCAAGAGAGAGAGAAAGAATCTAGTGTTAAAACGCTCTACATTCGTACAAAATTATCAAGATCACCAGTGTCACTGACCCAATATTCCTCATTTACAGCATGTTCAAAAGAGAAAAATAGTAAGAATAATAGAGCACGACTTCATTTAGGTGTCAAGTTAAACATCATTCTCTATAACGTTCTTAGAAGCTATAGACTCAAAAGCTCTCTAGTCTTCTGCCTTTGAAACTAATTTTGTAACACCTGGTGCATTTATTTTGCTTTTAAAATATTGTAATTTTTTTCTGCTTAGAAACAAAAGTACAATTAATTATTATGTAAAATTAGTTAACTTCATTTATTTTATGCTTAAAAGATTAACATGATATCATTGGAGAAAGATTATAAATATCCTGTATTATTAATATTATAAATGTAAAAGTTTGTGAGGGTGGATGTTTGTTCCTCTTTCACGCAATGACTACTAAACTCATTTAGATGAAACTTTACATTAATAAAGCTTATATCAGAATAAGAATAACACAAAGTTACATAAATATATAAATATTTTGCATAATTTTGTTATAATATAACAGAGTGAGTTTAGGCGGGCGAAGCTACGTTTAGCTAGTTAACAATATGAATATTAGCAATTATTTTTTAATCACTTACACGTCTCATTTACACATTGAATGGTGATATGATATGATGAATGGAGTGTCTTAACACTTGGCTCTCAGGTTCCCTCTGCCTACACTGCTATGTGCGAGATAAGCGTGAAGCTAAAGAAACATGTAGATATGAATAAGCATGCGTTCAGTACTTTGAAAAAGAATAGAGTCGACACAGGAAAGAAATCGAGTTTTATGCTTCGTTAAGTCAGTTGGCGATGGAAATTAACCAGTTCATTGCACTGCGACAAAATTTATATAGCGCTTACTTGCGAGTTTATGTTTCTTTTTTTTTGCTTCACGCTGCATCCCGCACACAGTAGGCAGAAGGAACCTAGTGTTAAGACATTCCGTTTCCCACTTTCCGTTAAAGTTTGGAGGCATTGCGTGGGTGGCGGAACTCAACGCCGCGCATTGCCTTGACACCCGAGCGAAAAAATGGAAATATAAATTTAAATAAATATTTCCTTTCCTCGAGTGGGGATTGAACCCACAACAACACACGCCTCGAGAATACGGCAAAAAGTGGGGGAACGGCAGTGTCGTGTTGGAAACTGAATGTCTCAAGCCTTAACACTAGATTCCTGCTGTCTACCATGCTATGCGCGGGATAAAGCGTGAATCTGATAGAAAAATAATAACACTAATATAAAAATAAATGTAAGTACATTTATTACAATAAGCTTGATATTTACATATACATAATATATAGGTTAGTAACATTTATTTAATGGTTCCCGTTGTCATCTAGACAATGCGTCGTGTTACAATAAACAGACGTGGTAATTATAAGTAGAACATTACATTCATTAAAATATTTTTTTATAATGTTCTAATGAAAATTACCAAGAGTTAGGGGATTTGCTTATATCTTATATTTATATTTTTATCTAGTTTGCGGCTTCTCCCGCTTAAATTTATTATTATATTATTCCCAAATAATACAAAGAATAGCCTTTCCAGTATTATATATTGCTATACTGTAAACTTTCATCTAAATCCGTTCGGTAGTTTTAGCGTGAAAGAAGAACAAATATCCACCTATTCTTTTCAGATTTTTAATATTATAATAGTAAGACTAAAATAATAGGAGAATCATTTGTTATTAATTTATTACACATTGTAAGTAGGTAGGTACCTGCAACTTCCGCAGAATTCTGGAGGCGTTGCGTGTTAAGTGGCGGAACTCAACGCCGCGCTTTGCCTCGACGCCAGGGCGAAGAAATGGACATATAAGTTTAAATAAATATTTCATTTCTTCGAGTGGGGATCGAACCCACAAGCAGTCGATTTTACAACCCACTTTGTGCCACTTCGGTACGACTGGCCTCTAATTAATTAATTGTTAATAATAATCATTTAAAAGTAACTTTTAATTTATTTAATTATAAAAGAACGAATAAAGAATCTAATTTTTATTTAAAAAAACTTATGCTTACACAGAATCACATATTCATTTTTAATATGCCTGCAGAAGCGTAAGGTAATTAACCAGACAATAGGCGTGCCTATTGAGAATAATTAATATGGCCTGGCTGTAGCATACTATTATTATGGAGGCGTTGCATTGGTCTGGCCTTTGAGGTTTGCTATAAATGCCTTTTTATTCGCTTTAGCCATTTTACTCATTATGCTGGTTTCCTTTAATATTAATGACGCTCATAATTTTTAGAGTTCACACGACGATTGTGGGTTCGATTCCCACTCGGAGGAATGAATTTAATATTATCTTTAAAACTAAACTGTTCCGCTTTATTATATTAGTGTAGATTAGCCTTATTTTTTATTCTTAACTAAGGTTAGTTTTGAAGTAAACAAAAACAAATGTCATTTAAAAATTAAATGCATAGACTAAAAATGCAGTCTAGTCATCATTTGGATACAGATTAAAAATAAGTCGCGTATTATTTAGGATCTAGAGTTCATTTCGAGTTTTATATATAATACGAGTAATTTAAATAGTCAGTCCGCAGTACTAAAATATTTATAATGCGAGGAAATCGCGGAGATTGCAAGCTATTCAAAACTGCATTAAAGGATATTGTACGTGATACAGACAGAAGGTCCTTTCAAAAAGTGGATCGAGAATTTTCTTTTGTGAAAGAAAATTACTCTAAAAATACTTTAGAATAACAACTTGAGTTTAATATTTTATTGTTTAGTTTATTTCTGATTTATAAATTAATATCTATTTATCAATCCAGAGGGTGGTCTTGCTAGTTACCTGTCCGATAACTTGCATTTCAGGCCACTACGGGTATGCGACCCCGGATTACTCTAGCTACTACTGCTGCATTCCTATTCCTTGTAACAGTAGTATCCTCCATTACCCTTATCCTTATTCCCTTCATCACCTCCTATAGCGGACGCCTACCGCTAAGACCGACAGGCGATCCCGGTTTGTCACATAGCTAAGCATATTCAAAGCTTAGATTTGCATCAAAGGCTTTAACTGATGCTTAGGGACGTTTTTACCTTTCCCCGATTGTAACGATCTCCGTTTCATCGGAACCAGGAGGGTAGAAATGAGAGTGCACCTGTGTTTTGCGCGTACACTGACGATACTAACGTTTCGTGCACTTTAATATCTCCTGCGCAATTTGATTTGGCTCTGACACTTGACTCTGATTTTATAGTCCTACGGCGACGGATAAAGGTAGAGAGGTCTGGTCGTGATGCCGACTAGGCTTTGTCTGATGTCTGCACGTGGGCGGCCTAGGGAAGATGGTCGCTTTCCACTGCACTGGGTTAACAGTGTAATTCGGCAGCTCCCAAGGTGACGAAGCAGCCCTATTTAGGGAGGCCCTGCTTCCCCCAATCCGGGGAAGGGACTAGAAAAGGTGTCCTAAAAAGGCTTAACCCTCCATACTTAGCGATAGTAACCACGGCTGTCTCTGCATCATCCTAAACGTGGTCGAAAACATCGTAAAAATAAAAACAACCAAAAAACTCGAAACATGATCTTTGCGACGTGGAATGTGCGCACTCTGCTGGATAATGAAGCAAATATGTGTCCTCCTCGGAAAACAGCACTTGTATCCCGAGAGCTTGGACGTCACAATGTCGATATTGCTGCTCTCAGTGAAACACGTCTAGCTGACGAGGGGGAGAAAGTGGAGCGTCGGGGTGGCTATACTTTCTTCTGGAAAGGTACTCCGTCGTGTGAACCTAGAAGATCTGGTGTCGGCTTTGCTGTCAAAAATTGTATTGCGTCCAAGCTGGAGGAAACTCCGATTCATATCTCGGATCGTGTCACCACCCTGCGCCTACATCTGGACAATGACAATTATATGAATATTATTAGTGTATATGCACCGACAATGGACAAGGATGATGTAATTAAGGCTAAGTTTTACGAAGAGGTCACGCATGTTCTCTCTAGGATACCTCCGAGAGAACAAATCATCTTAATGGGCGACTTTAATGCGCGAGTAGGACGTGACTATGAAGCTTGGCCAAGGGCTTTGGGGAGACATGGTGTTGGAAATATGAACAGCAATGGATTACTTCTTTTGTCCATGTGCACTCAATTTAATCTGGCCATAACCAACACCATGTTTAGACTACCCGCTAAATATAAAACCACCTGGATGCATCCGAGGTCGAAACATTGGCACCTGATTGACTATGTAATTGTACGACCAAAAAACATTTCTCAAGTGCATATCACTCGTGTTATGCGTAACTCTAATGCTGTCTGCTACTCCGTTCACCGCCTTGTTATCACCAAAATGAAGCTCCATTTAAAGTGTCATCGCAGATCAGAAAAGGTTAAGACTAAGAGACTAGACACACAAAAATTGCAGAGTCTAGAGATGCGTAAGATCTACGCTGAAGCAATCAGCAACAAGCTTGGGACATTTGATAATGGAAATGAAAATGATGACTTCGTAGCTAATTGGCAAACGCTCACAGCCAGCATAAGTTCTGTCGCCTCACAGACGCTTGGTTTCAAACCTAGTAGACACGAGGACTGGTTCGATGACAACGACGAAGTTTTGACCAAGGCCGTTCGCAAACATCGTTTGCTATTGCGTCGTTTTCATGACAACCATCAGGTCGAACAAGTAAGACTTGGCGGGGCTGAACTGCGGAAACGAGTGCGAGACGTAAAAGACAAGTGGTGGCAGGACAAAGCGGAAAGCATGGAGTGGCTCGCTGATACAAAGCAGTGGGGCTTATTCTACGATAAGATCCGCAAACTTGTTGGAGTCAGTACGTTTGCTAGAGTGCCTTTAAAATCTGTCGATGGCACACATTTTCTAGCTATCAAATATGATATACTTAAAAGATGGCGAGAGCATTTTAACACCTTACTCAATGTCGATCGAACTGCAGACGTTGCATACATACATTCGATTAGATCGCTTCCCAAAGTCAATGAGCTAGACGAACCGTTATCTCTGCGTGAGGTAATTGTCGCCATTCAACAACAGCGGAACGGTAAAGCGGTAGGCATTGACGGTGTACCTGGAGAGCTACTGAAGTACGGAGGCCCTGAGTTGCACGAATTAATCTGGAAGTTCTTTCAGCGAATGTGGGAGGAAGAGCGTGTACCTGATACTTTTCGTGTGTCGCGTATCTGTCCTCTTTTTAAGAATAAAGGCAACAGATCTGACTGCAATTCATATAGAGGAATATCGTTGCTGGCTTCTCCTAGAAAAATCTTTGCACGAATGTTACTTAACCGTTTATTGCCTTTGTCTGAAGATATATTGCCTGAAACCCAATACGGCTTCCGACCGAACCGAGGTACTTGCGAAGCTATTTTCTCAGTGCGACAGCTACAGGAGAAGAGTCGAGAACAGGGTCAGCCTCTATACTTGTGCTTTGTAGACTTAGAGAAAGCTTTTGATAGTGTGCCTCGTGAAGCTTTATGGTTGGTACTGGCGAAGCTTGGATGCACTGATAAGTTTGTGAGAGTAGTCCGTCTCCTGCATGATGGCATGCGATGCTGTGTCAATGTGCAGAGTGAAGACTCTGAGTTTTTTTCGGTAAGCTGCGGCGTTAAACAGGGCTGCGTGCTTGCACCAACTCTATTTGCAATGTACTTTGCAGTTGTAGTTCGGGATGCCTTGCAAACTTTATCTGAAGGAATTCGTATTCGCTATCGTACTGATGACGGTGGTATCTTTAATATAGCTAGACTTAAAGCTCGCACCAAAGTATCTTATACAATTATCATCGAAATAGTATATGCAGACGACTTGTGTTTTGTGGCGGATTCCCCAATGGGTCTACAGAGGCTTATAACAGCTCTTGCTGAATCGTCCCACAAATTTGGCCTTAAGATCAGTGTGAAGAAAACTGAAGTGATGACATTCGACACACTGAATAGTGGCCCAGTTCAAATGAAACTCGGTGATGACCAACTAAAGCAGGTAGGTCATTTCAAGTATCTAGGCAGCACCATTACGTCTAAGTGCCTCCTCGATAGCGAAATAAATAGTAGAATTGGAGCAGCAGCTGCAGCCTTTGGCAGACTTCGCATTAAGGTGTTCCGGTCGCATGATATTAGGCTTCCCACAAAAGTAGCCGTATACAGAGCAGTCGTACTGCCATCACTTTTATACGCTTCTGAAACATGGCCTCTCTACCGCAAACATATCGCTACATTGGAGAGATTCCACCTCAAATGCCTACGCGAAATAATGAATATTCATTGGTGGGATCGTGTTCGAAGCACGGAAGTTTTATTACGTGCTAAGGTCGATGGAATAGAAGCTTACCTAATGAGGGGTCAGTTGCGTTGGGCCGGTCATATCTCTCGGATGTCTGACCAAAGAGTCGCGAAACGCATCTTTTATTCCGAACTCCAAGCTGGCAAGCGAAAGCAGGGCGGTCAGCTGCTGCGATACAAAGATGTGCTTAAGCGCCACATGAGGAGATGTGATTTGGATCCAAATAAATGGGAGTCTATGGCTGCGGATCGGCCGCACTGGAGACGTACTGTTGGAGTTAAGGTATCAGAATTTGAGAAAAAGCGAAGAGACGAGCTCAATGTAAAACGCGATGAGCTCAAGGCCCGTACACCACAGCGTGGTGGAGTGCTGACATGCAGCGTATGTGGCCGCAATTTTTCGGCAAAGATCGGCTATGTCAGTCACTTAAGAGCACACCAGCGAGGCGCTTGCTAGTCAGATGTCAGTCGCCGTGGCCGAAAACGGTCAGGATTGATTAATTAATTAATTTTAATTAATTAATTAATATACCTTTATATATATAAATCATGCTTCATGATGCACGACGTAAAGGTCGCCACCACACCACACACGATTGGCGCGAGGCCGCTTTTACACATAAAATAAAAAAATAAAGCAAACATATTAAATTGAACGAGCGGGGGAATGCAAGAATCCAGGAATGTAGGTAATGAAAATTTAAATGGCAGACAAGGCCCTTAATTAAATACCCTGATGAAGTTTGAATAACTTATCATCGTTACGTATCTGGAATTGTCCAATTATCTATGTTTGAGAATAAAACGTTTGTAGCAAAAACTTTGTATTGAATATTTTGCTAATATTTGCATGTTATTGTGAGGCGACAGACGTGGGTTCGATTCCCACTTGTGGAAGTGAATTATTATGTATTTATGTTTTTTTATTTCACGAGTGAAAGCGCGGCGTTGAGTTCCACCATTCGAAATTAAACAAAAGCTATCTGTGATAGGAAACAGCACGTTCACACTTCCCTTCCTGATAAATTCGGTTCACAAAATTGTTTTATTACAACCTTTTTCACCAGCTTCCGTTCTTTATTTGGATCTTTTTTTACCCTTTCAGGTCGAATGTATACAAATCCAATGGTATAAGATATAATCGTGACTGAAATTTTCATGGGTTAGATTCATATGCGAGGCAGTAATCGGACAAAGCTTTGGGAGCTTTGGAAGCTTTGGAAGAAAGATTATTTATATCTTTCTACGGCGGCGTATGCTCTTTCTTAAGGATTTGTTAGCAGTTATAACTTACAGCAATTTATAGCAAAAGGGTAATGTAATGATATTAAAGCAATATATAGATAGATATATCGCAAGATAAGCTATTACATATTATAAAAAAATATTAATAAGTTCCATATAATTTATTTTATTTAATCTTTATAATATTTATTTTTTTCATAGAAAGCGATCGCCCTATGGCCTGTAATATAGTTAATTTCAAAGTCGCGAGAGTCTCAAAAACCAAGCAGCCTAAATACAATTTATTTCTGACCAAAAAAAAGAACTACATACATATATGCGTCCACCAAATTTTACAACCATAGTTTGAAAGTAGTTGGACCAAACAATATAATAAACAATAGGGCATTAAAGTGAACAAGATCGAATAATGCCACATAATCTATGTAGCTAGTGTGAAAATTCCCGATGTTATTGGATAGCTTCGATTTAATAGTGAATTCCATCCCCGTTCGGAATGAAATGGGATTCCAATGAAGTACATATTAGATGTTTTTTTTTGTAAACATTTGAATACTGTGCTGAAAAATATAGATTTGATTTGTATATGTACCTTTTACTTTGTCCTTTCTTCCGTTATTTAAGTCGTTTTTTATTATTTTACGTTAAGGTCAATATATAATTGTATGAATGTGTTAAAAGTTGGTTGGAAGTGGAAAAGTGCCTTAACACTAGATTCACTCTGTTTTCCTTGTTAAATGGAAAAAACATAAAGCTGTTTTTTTATTTATTAGTGAATTGCGAAATAAAGGTTCAAATCTCCATAGTGCTAACTCTCTTAATAAAATCATACGATTGTGAAATTTGCCGTCTTATTATATTGACCTTATTTGACAACTAATGGTAAAAATAATTAAATCAGCTTCACACTGCATCCCGGCCACAGCACGGTAGGCAGGGAGAATCTGGTGATAAGACACTCCGGCAATCCCCACTTTCCACCGAGTTTTTCGAGACATTACGTGTTAAGTGGCAGAACTCCACACCGGACTTTTGCCTCGACACCAGAGCGAGGTACTTGTGTCTGTTACTCAGTAACGTAAAACTTTTATGTAAAACAAAATCTCATCTTAAACAAGACATCGGTATAGTATGATTGTAAAATAAAATATAAAGGTTGAAAGAAGGCCTGACTCCAAACAATAATACTAACATAATATAACAATCACATAAGAAGATTTAGTACCCAATTTATATAATTCTTACGCGGACTTATAAATTCGTTTGGCAAAAGAGTAGAGTATAGAGGAGAAATGAGAAAAGATTCTGGAAATTCCAACGAAGAGGAAACACTGAATTTTCCATTCCTTATTTAAAATTTTATGCAAAAAAATCGAGGGCAGCGATTAGTATAAATATACACGTTAAATTTCACCACTAACGACCTCCGATTCAAATGCTTTTGGCTACGAAAATATAAACATTTATAAATACTTAAGTTTTTGATTTTTACGTAAAAATTTGAACAACTGCATTGCAACTGCATAATATGTAAAATTTACTTAACTTCATGAAAATTATTAATTTTAAATTTCGGTAAGTGGATTAAATATACTTACCACTTTTTATATAGGGCAAAACTCGCGTAGCCGCATGAAAACGTAGGTCTATTGTATAAGATTTTTTTGTACACTTAACTAATAACTGTGAACATAACTAATAACTGTAAGTGGGGAACGGAGTGTGTCACTAGGTTCCTTCTGCTTACCCTGCTGTGTGCGGGATACAGCGTGAAGCTGATTTGATTTTTACTAATAATTTCAGGGAGAGGGAACCTAGTTAAGACACTCCGTTCCCTATTTCCCACCGTATTATGAATGCATTGCCTATTGAGTGACGGAACTCACACTCACTCACTTTTGTGGACTTGGAAAACACATTTTACAGAGTTGTGAGAATGAAATTATGGGAGATACTACCCTGGTACAATGTGAGCTTACAACGGACCCTTGCTGCAAGCTGTGAAGTCTCTCTACAGAGATCACTCAGCCTGCGTGAGAGCAGGAGCTAGCATGTCACCTTGGTTTGACATCCAATCGGATATTATGGATGCGCCATTTGAGTTTGGTTGCTCAGTTTACATTTGGATAGCTGTTTTTAAGGGTGAAATAATAATGATAAAATAAATAAAAATCTTTATTTCCACAAAAAAGTAACTACATAGACAACAAAGCCTTACATGAGAGAGGCTTGTATAAGTTACGCAGTATAAAATAGTTCCCTACCCCCTAAGCTAGGAACAAACCTGTAGTTTAGGGGAAAGTGAATTGCCTGCTGTATGCAGATGATGCAGTGCTCATTGCATCATCAGAATGAGAGTTGCAGGCGTTAATCAACACTCTGAAAGAAGAGTGTGAAAATAATGGTCTAAGCCTGAATGCGAATAAGACAAAAGTTCTTGTATATGAAATAAGGACGGAATGCAAGATCATTGTAATTGTACGATATTAGAACAAGTGAATTAAGTGGTATATTAGAAAAGTATGTTTAGTAGAGATGGAAGATACGAAATGGATGCTGAAAGGATTCTGCATTTTCTTCTCAAATGAAAACATCGAATAGGAAGAAGTAGCCCGAGAGGTAGAAAAAGAATAATTAAAGTAATCTGTAGATTATTAGTAACTAATATTGTATGAGATTGATCTTAAAAAACTCAAATATAAAATGTCAAAATAAAGGAAAACATTACGTTTATTGTACCCATTGGGTTATCGTATTAGACCAATTAATTGTTATTAATGAAGATTAAATTAAGTATGGGTGCATAGAGTGCAAGTAAATCGCATAGCCTATAGTACAACGTAACTAATGCCTATTAAATGCCTATAAACATTTTCTTTACTCAAAACACTCAAAACATTTTCTTTATACCTTCAGTACTAGGTATATAATTCAGTGTTTATCTATTATTAAAATATAAAATAATTATCAAATAAACTTTATTATTCTATTATTAATAATTGCTAAACTGGACAACATTTTAAAATATATCTAAAACACATATTCATATATCTAAAGTCTAGATCTAAAAGCATAAAATTAGGTTAACGTAATAACCTGTCATGGAAGAATGAAAAGAGAGTACGTATGGAGATTAAAAGCGAAGTAGAGCGCTTCGTTAAAAGTTAAATTTAGATCCAACGGCTTAGGTAATGGCAAGGCGAGGTGATAATACTTTCAGGACAAATTGGAAAATAATATTAGAGACGTTCAATATCTCGACTCCTGCATTCCACGATACCACGACAGCATACGTATATCTAACCATGCGGGAAGAAAATCAATAAGCACTTTGAGATGATTCCACTTCTGTTTAACAGTTTATATAATGACAGGGTTTGTTGACAGTGGACGGTTTCTTATCAGCTCGATACGCCTCCGCCCGACACCACGCCCTCGCAGCTTCCGAACCAATGGACCACAGTTACCATAACCACGAAACAGCCATATAATAAGTGATGATTAAATCATATGGTAACAGACTTACCCGCGGTAACGGGGTCCCTGTTTGGGCGCCATTTATCACGTGATGAGGTCGCGTTAACAGGAACGAAATACCTCGTACGCGGCAAAGGCCGGCGCGCGACTGACGTGCGAGGAGAAGCGCTTGCGTGTGGAGAGTGGAGACTAGCGCACGCGCGCAACTCTCCTCGATTTGTTTTGCTCTCGAACTTTATCGGTGCAAGAAAATGAGATTAGGTACCCCGCGCCGCCGGTGTAAATGCGACACGCTGCGGGGCATTCCAATGTGGAAAATTTATGGGATATTTATTAGGGTGAGCTTAGACATGTTTGTTGTGGTATGTAGGTTACAAGATTTAGGTATCCTTTTAGTGCGATTATGCTAGGTGCTTGAGGTTATTTTCTTTATCAAATTAGGTATATATTTGTGAAGTAAGTTAATTTAACAAAATGCAACTTTTCAGTAAAATATCTATTTAGTTAGTTATATAAAAATAAAAATATTCCAGTGTAAATTTGTTTGGCTAAATGTTTTTGAAATCTTGGCACTTTGTTATATCATTTTATGATCGTGCGCTATGAACAGATAGCGAGCATGGTTTGAAGGTTGATATCTGAAACTTGACTGGAATATTAAGTGGAATGTTATGCTTTATCGCTCATTTTTCAGCATTTATTTATTTTTTACTTGAGATACTTGAGAAACAATATTTTTTATTTGCTAACATATACTACGTACAATATGAAAAGCTTTATTATCTATATATATAAAAGGACTTGTCCTCACTGACTGAGGTAAGACGCACGCACAGACGTAACCGCTGTGCGTAGAAACGTCAAATTTGGACAGATGTTTACTTTCGTAATCTGGACATCCACTAAGAAGGGATTTTGAAAAATTTTAACCCTAAAGGGGTGAAATAGGGGTTCAAAGTTTGTATGGAAAAAAAATTAAATCGGCACCGATTTTTATAAAATTTGAAATTTAGATTTTAAAAGTATTTAATTGAACACGTGTTTCATCGTTTTCTAGAATTCCCCCCCTAAGGCTGCAAATAAGGGGTTGAAAGTTTCTATGGAAAAATCTTTAAATCGCCACCGATTTTTATAAAATTTGAAATTTAGACTCTTAAAAATATTTCATTGAACACATGTTTCGTGGTTTATTAGAATGCACCCCTAATTACGCAAGCGAAGCTGCGCGCGTCTGCTAGTATACTATATAGCTGATATTGTGTAAATTTTGTGATAAATTATTTTTTTTAGCGTCACTTTGTATCCAGCACACAGAAAGGTTTGGCACAAACGTGCGAAAGTAAACGCGACTATTGTGAGTTTGATTCCAACTCGGGGAGTGATATTTTAATATTTTCATTTCCTCTTTCATTCTGGTTACAAGACAAAGCGCGACATTGAGTTCCCTCCTCTTAATAAGCAACATTTCGAGAATTCAGCAGAAAGTGGATAATGGAAGTTTTTTAACACTAAGTGTCCAGGTTCCAAAGCATGGTAATATTTAATTACCTGTATGGTAATAAAATACATTTAAAATTTTTATCAAACTAACATCACTTATTTCTTTGATTCTATATTATTTGATTAGTATTTTTTTTAACTTTATTCTTCTACAAAAAAAATATCGGATCCACGTTCTTATATTTTTGTAACTGGCAATGCATATCTGACACAAAATGTCAAAAAGTTTCTATCAATATATAGTGGCAACATTGTCTTTCTTCCAGAATTAAAAAAGTGTGACGAGCGTTTGTTTTATCAATTTATAAAAACCAAATTAATTAAAAAATGTCGACGCTTGCTGCACCCTTAACTGTTGCTGGGACCAGATATTCTGGAGCCCCAGTTAGAAGTCAGAACGGTAAGTAGATTTCATTACATTTAAAAGGTGTACCCCGGTAGATCACATGCGATGCTTATGGTTTTAAATTTCTAAAATTTTGTGTGAAAAACAAATAAATATTGATCTAATCTACTATAAAACTTATTATATCAACGAAAATTACTGTATTAACGCTTATTCTTTTAATATTATTTGGTAGTCTCATATTCAGAGGAAATAACCTCTTTGTCTTAGTCATTCAGGCGTTCAGTTTTGCATTTTATTCTGTTTTTTCCTAAATAATAAACATCTACATTTAGCCCTTTAAATATTGTTAACAAAATAAGTTTGTGATAAATAAAATTTAGTTAGTTTAAAGTTATGGGCTTTAAATATGTATGCGAAAAATATTAAAACATGTTTCTTATATTATTAGTAATGGCAGCTGCAGCCATTGCGAATATTGTCAAAAGTTCTCTGGGTCCAGTGGGTCTAGACAAGATGTTAGTTGATGACATTGGAGATGTCACAGTAACCAATGATGGTGCCACTATTCTCAAGTAAGTGAAAGATGCAATTAGATTTTTTTTAGTTTCACATTTTATCCCTCTATATAGCAGGGTTGGCAGCAGAAACCTAGCGTTAGGATAGGTTTCCCCATTTTCAAATTAATTTTCTTGCAGTAGCTTTTTTCTCCTCTACCTTCGGAATTAAAAATATTTTTTATCAAATTCTTAAGACATTTTGTTTAGGGGTGGTAGCTTCTGACTTATCTTAAATTCCCTATTTTATCAAGACAAAATGCAGCATTGAATGTCATGTTATGAATTCTAACTGAAAACTGAGGGCAGAGTGTCTTGACACTGGCTCTCTGCCTACTTTGCAAAGTGGGGGTTAAACATGAAGTTAAATAACGAAAAAATATATATTTTACCCTCATGATGAATCTCCATTCACACCCAGTCTTGAGAAATTAGGTGTTGAGATGGTACTCACTCTTTTGTTAACAGAGCAAGGAATTTAAAAACCAAAAAAATATATCATTAATGAATATGTTTTAGAATGTTGGAAGTTGAACATCCCGCAGCGAGAGTATTAGTAGAGCTGGCTCAACTACAAGATGAGGAAGTTGGTGATGGCACCACATCTGTTGTCATTATTGCTGCTGAGTTATTGAAGGTATATTTGCGAATTTATTTAACAGTATTAGTTAGTTAATGGCAGAATACCTTCCAAGACTACCTTAGCTTGATGATTGATATTCTCAAATGTAATTGTAAAATACCCATGCATATTTACACAAGACATTTTCTAACTATAAATAAAATATATAAAAATTAAATACATTTACAAAACTGAAATATAAAATTATGGAAAATGTAATTGCAAGGTGTAAGCTAAGCCTTGTATCTGCGAGAGTATACACAGATAATGTAAGTGTGACTAGTGCTTGACAGGCTGCGCATCCCTCGCCTGCTTTAAAACTGTTTGTTAAAACTGTTTGCTTTAAACCTGCCTTGTAGGTGGTAGCAACGGCACATGTGTAAATTTTAATATATTTTTTTTGTGCTTAAAATTAAAAGAAAAATTTAGGATGATCACTGTATAAGAATATAATAATGTATATAACCAAGCAATAAGAGAAGAAAATAAAATCATAATTATTTGTATATTCATCACATGACTGGTCTTGGTGATATAATGGAACAATGCATTATTAATACAGTCAGCAAAACAGATAATAATAATGAAGATACTAAGTCTAGTATTCAAGAATTGATATATTTTTATACAATATATCAATTCTTGACTTCAATTTCAATTCTTGACTTCAATTCGCAACACACAATATCTATACAGTATTTTTCTTATAAATCATAACATTACTTTTCAGAATGCTGATGAGCTAGTCAAAAATAAAATTCACCCAACCAGTATTATTTCTGGATACCGTCTAGCCTGTAAGGAAGCCGTAAAATATATTCAGGACAACTTGACGGTCTCTGTAGAGTCTTTGGGCAGGCCATCTGTCATCAACGCAGCTAAAACTACCATGTCGTCCAAGTTGATTGGAGCGTATCCTTTTTAAATACCTACACAAGATTTAATCTTATTATAAGGTTTAAACTAGTTCTAATAAATCTTATTTAATAAATCTTATGTCTAATGTTATAAACAATTGATGTTTGAATATTTGAATTGTACTACAACAGCCTCATTTGTAAAACATAAAAGGTGGTTGTGGAACAATGGCACAAGCGAGTTCCTGTAAACGCGACGGTTTTGGATTTGATTTCTTCGCTTTAGTAACAAGATAAAGCGCTGCGTTATCTTGTTACGCGATATTTTATTCGTGAATATTTTATAAACTTAATAATAAATAATAATAATTTTTCTTAACCTCTGAACAGTGATGCAGATTTCTTCTCAGAAATGATTGTAGATGCCGCCCAAGCAGTCAAAATAACCGACGTCAAAGGAAATTCATTATATCCTATTAAAGCTGTTAATGTTTTAAAAGCTCACGGAAAAAGTGCAAGGGAAAGTGTTCTCGTCAAAGGATACGCGTTAAATTGCACAGTAGCGTCTCAAGCTATGCCTAGGAAGATTTTGAATGCTAAGATTGCATGTCTAGATTTTTCATTGCAGAAAACTAAGATGAAGCTTGGTGTTCAGGTATATTGTTTTATGTCTTAAAGTTTTTAGTACTAATATTTTTTTTAGCTTCAAAGTCCACTAGCCAGTGTTAAGACACTTGTTTTTCTTCTTTCCACAACATTTGGGGAACTGTATAATGAGTAGCGAAATTTTATGCTGCACTTTGTCTACTAGAGGCCAAATATTGCAAATTTTAAATAATTGTTTTACATTTCTAGTAATTTTATTATATCTTTTATATCTTCGATTGCTAGACCCTGAATTCAAATTCAAAATATTCTTTATTCAAATTGACTGTTATAAGCACTTTTGAATCATAGAATGAACATATAAGCAAAAAGCTACCACCGGTTCAGAAGGCAGTTCTGCTGAGCAGAGCCAGAAAGAAACTCAACAGTTGCTCTTTTCAAAGACAAGAATTTATTTTTATCACTCCTATAATTAATGGATATTTTCATATCAATACATATTATTATATTAAACAATATATATTCATTAAAACATGTTTTAATACCAATACACATTATAATGCCATATTTCAATACAACACTAAACACTACTATTAATCGCTGATTCAGGTATTAGTATCCGACCCAGAAAAACTAGAAGCTATCCGAGCCCGCGAACTGGACATAACAAAGGAGCGTCTACAAAAGATACTTTCAACGGGAGTAAATGTGATTTTATGTTCCGGAGGTATAGATGACTTGTGCCTCAAATACTTTGTGGAAGCCGGCGCTATGGGTGTAAGGAGATGTAAGAAGGCAGATTTGAAGAGAATAGCGAAGGCCACTGGTGCTACGTTCTTGACGTCTCTTACTAATATGGACGGTATGTGAATATTTGTTTTTGCAATTATTTAGTTTAGAAATTGTCATATATTATTCTATATTTCGTATTCTATATATATAAAATCGAAAGGTCACTCACTCATCACGAAATCTCAGAAACTCCATGTGCTAGGAATCTCAAATTTTGCATAGGAGTTATTTATAGGACGTAGGTGCTCGCTAAGACGGGAATTTGCAATATTCGACTCCTAAGGGGTTGTTTTTGGGATGGAAAGTTTGTACGAAACTTCGTTACTATAAATACTATGAGTCTCAAATTTTGCACAGTGGTACTTTTTAGGACGTAGGTACTCATGGAGACAGAAATTAATAATAACGTAGTTCACGCAGGCGAAGCCGCGGGCGGGCCGCTAGTAATATTATAAATGTGACATGAAACTTTGCACAAATATTCTTAGAGGTATTAAAGGACATAAGACACTTATTAAAAATATATATATATTTATATTTTTTATTATCATCCTTTGGTTTTATATAAAATAAGTTAAGAGCGAAGCAGCGTTTGAGTTTCTAGTAATATTATAAAGATGAAAAGTTTGCTTGTTGAGTTTAGTATTTATAGGAGGAGTATTTCACTTTACTTTACTTGTAATTTTTTTATCTTTTCTCTATAGGTGAAGAAGTGTTTGAAGCCAGTATGATTGGTGAAGCTGCTGAAGTAGTCCAGGAACAAATATGTGACGATCAGCTCATCTTAATTAAAGGGTAAATTTTTATTTATACATATATTTTATTGTCATTTGGATAGCAGACCCTTTAAAAATGTCTAATAAAATAATTGATAGGAATCAACCAGTTGAAATAAAATTATGCATTTTATATTGTATTTTTTTATTTTATTAAAAACTTTATGCTATATTGTTAATTCAAATTCAAATGCAAAATATTCTTTATTCAAATAAACTTATAATAAGCACTTTTGAATCGTCGATGAACATATGAACAAAAAGCTACCACCGGTTCGGAAGGCAGTTCTGCTGAGAAGAGCCGGCAAGAAACTCAACAGTTGCTCTTTTCAAAATCAATGGTACAATCACAATCTATTACATTAGTTGGCAGCTATCCTGCATCTCATTCAATAGACATTAATTCCATACATGTTTGTCTTCTAAGTATTCTTGAACAGTGTAATACGCTTTACTTGTCAGAATTTTTTTTACTGATATTTTAAATTTTGGAAGTGGCAAATCTATAATACATTGTGGAATTTTATTATATACACGTATGCTCAGACCCATAAAAGATTTATTAACTTTTTGGAGGCAAAAACTTGGAGTAACAATCTTATCTTTATTTCTCGTTCCTATCGTTACATTTGAAATATTAAACAACATCGCTCTCTCTCTGTTTGTCTCATCACTAAAAATATTACACGACCCTTCACTACATACCTAGCCTATACCACGAAATACACGCCGGTTTGGATTAGGATCCCAATAGAATGTACTGTTTTCGTTTTCTCGCTTTAGTAAGAAGACAAATCGCGGCGTTAAGTTCGCCATTCACTATAATAAAAATATACCTTTTCAGACCATCAGCTCGCACAGCCGCTTCAATCATCCTCCGTGGTCCAACAGACGCGTACTGTGACGAAATGGAACGGTCGGCCCACGACGCTCTCTGCGCGGTACGGAGAGTTTTGGAGTCGGGTAAACTGGTGCCCGGTGGAGGTGCCGTGGAGGCTGCCTTGTCTATCTATTTGGATAACTTTGCTACAACTTTGGTTAGTTTTTGTGAAATCTTGTGTGAACACAGTAGGGTCTATGAGTCGTGGTGGAATTGGGTTTGGGACTTGATATTGCTTATTTGAAAATTAATGAAAATATGGAAAAAATTATAAAATACTTTCTGCGCTATATCTACAGCTAACTTCAAAACGATCGCGAGTCGTCGACAGTACTGTATTTAGAAAAAGTATATTAAGAAAAGATTTCTTGTTGAGTGGTGGAACCTAATACCGCACTTTGCGGACCAGGGCGGCAAGATGAAAATAATTACAATTAAATTATTCCCCATAGTGGAGATCAAACTCACGGATATTAAGTTTACAGTCAGACGTTGTTTCACTGTGAGACCATCACTGAGACAAGATAATGTGGGCCTTGGAGTGGAGTGTGGTGGAGTTAATTGAAGGATTATTTATATTTTTTTTAGTGTATAAAATAAGAACAAAGCTTTAAAAAATATTAAAATATATGTATCTTTAATAGAGCTCACGCGAACAACTAGCAATCGCCGCCTTTGCTCAGTCTCTATTGGTGATACCCAAAACGTTGGCGGTTAACGCCGCGCGCGATGCAACCGACCTCGTAGCTAAACTACGGGCCTACCATAATTCTTCACAAACTAAGGTACGTTTTTTTTTGCTTCATGCTATATCATTCAGTTTATAGCTTACGTAGAGAGATCTAATGTAAAGACACTTTGTTATAAATTTTTTTGTACTAATACTTTGCACATTGAGTTACAGAACTCAATGTAACGAAATGAAATGAAGGGAAAATTATTATTATTCATTCTTCATGAGTGGTATCCAACCAACCACTATCACGTTTACAGACGCTGTCCAAACATTATATATTTTTTCACTTCACTTTGTATCCCGCATATAGTAGAGTACACAGGAAACTTTAATAAGTCAACATACTCATTTTCAAACTCATTTAATAATTTATATTTTTATAATAATTTGCTTACAATAATTTATTTGTAGTAATAATAAAATAATAAGTAGTAATAGTTAATTTATTATTAATAATTAAATATTTTATTTTATGATTGCAGGTTGAACATGCTAACCTCAAATGGGTCGGTCTTGACTTAACTGAAGGTGTTCTAAGAGACAACCTAGCAGCCGGAGTCCTTGAGCCAGCAATATCTAAAATTAAATCACTCAAATTCGCAACAGAAGCCGCGATCACAATTTTACGTATCGACGACATGATTAAATTAGACCCAGAACAAAAAGGAAAGAGCTATGAGGATGCATGCAACGCCGGTGAACTTTAATAGTGTTAAATTGATGTAGTCAGTAATTATTGTAATAAGTTTCTTTTGTCTTAAAGTTTATATATTTTTTATCATTATCTTGATCTTTGCCTACAAAAATTATTAAAAAAAAATAAAATTGAAGTTTTTAGGTTCTTTTATAAATGTACTATGATAACATCATATAAATAATTGTTTATGTTAATTTTAAGACAAAAGAACTAGCTTATATTAAACACACCAGTGCTTTGTTATTTAAAGTATACAAAACAAAATTGCGTTTAATCACACTTAAGCCTTATTTCAATTAATGAGAAAAGGAGAATGTAATATCTTAAAACAAGCAAGTATTTTTACTAAATAAATATCCTTATTCTTAAATAATTTATCTATTAATTTCAATAAACCTGTCACATATGCATAATTATTGCATACTTGTTTTTAAGTAACAATAAAAAAAATTATAATTAAATCCTTAAATTAACTTTTATTATATGATTATATTTTAAATGTTATTTAAATTACAATTACAAATTTTTAATTACAAAACAAAAAATTCCATATATTACCGTATTCTGTACCATTTTATAAACTGTAATGCTTATTTTTTTTATTAGCCCTAATCAAAATAGCCAAATAAAATGTTTTATATTTGGTCATACAATGAGCTCGTTATTATTATCTTCGCTAGTTTCCCTAGATACCTGGCATTACCACAATGTGTGTCTGTTCTGTCTGTCAAATTATTATAGGGTATTTCTAAAAACGTATAATTATTTTAAATGATGATTGTTTTTTTGCTTACAAATACTAGTTTATGCGCTAGGACATATATATTGTATTAATAAAACTAATTTTTAATATAAATGTGTTTTATTTTAAAATCTTGTTTGTCTTAAATTTTAAAATCGTATTATATCCTGCACATAGCAGGGTAGTTGGGTACGTAGTAGTACAGGAAATTGGGGATCCTAGTGTGGAACATTCCGACATTTCATTTCATTATGAATGGTGGAACTCTACGACAATGAACGAATTTACCAGTTTTAATAGGAATTGAACCCACAATCGCCGTGCTTCACTCCCACCCTTGTGCCCGTGCGTCACGATTCGACCGATCCAATCAATTCTAAACGGCATCGTAAAAAAGTAATTATTATAATCATTTTATAATACTTGAATTTATGTAAATAATCTTAACTTCTTATCGTTTATGATTTTGCCTTATGTTTTACATATTGAATGTTTCAGTTAACTTGTATTTAGGCTACATATACTGAAATAATTAAAAAAATTTCTCGACTTTAAAATTACATTAATAATTTCTTTCATTAACATTAATAATATAGTTTTATCTATAATCATAAATCATCATAAAAAAAAGTTCATAAGTCAGTGTGACAGCTATGCAGATTGTTGATTGATTTTTTGATTTTGTATTATATATTTTTAAATAATAAATATACTTAATGAAGTTAATGAATATATTTAATACTTATAAGTAAAAAGTAGTTAAGGATAATGTTTTATTTAAAGAATCTTGTAACTCGCACTTTGAAATTGAAATACTCCTGTATGCATTTCTCGTCTGCAGCTCTACCAAAGGTCAGCAAATCGTGAATAATTATCTTAACCAAATCCTAAAAATTTTTATGCATTTATATGTCCCAATAGCTATAAGATATTTTATATTAAATATGTATAAGTCAACTTTGTCTACATATATAATTTAAAAAAATAAGATTTAAATGTTTCAGGAAGATAAAATCAAAATAGGAAAATATGTTATAAGTTATGTTAAAGTTGGCAACGGGCCCCACAATATATTTTGCGCGCCTGGCGCTTTGAATACAAAGTGGACTGATTACAAATTACAACTACAAGGATTTATGCATGACAAGTTTACTTTAGTAGCATGGGATCCTCCTGGTAGCGGACATAGTTACCCTCCTGAAAGAGAATTTGTCGAAGGTTTTCTAGAAAAAGATGCAGACATAGCTCACGAATTAATGAAGGTCTGAACTAGTTCATATAAGTATATTTTAGTATTGAAAATTGGTTCAAATTATTAAATTATAACTGCCATTTTGTTAAGGTCCTGGAAATACCAAAATATTCGGTCTTGGGATTCAGTGATGGTGGCAATACAAGTCTCATTTTAGCAGGCAAATATCCAAATGTTGTAGACAAGTTAGTTGTATGGGGAGCAAATTCTTTTATACTCCCAACTGAACTAGAGGCTTACCATAGTCAGTACACCTTTTATTTATATATATTTTATACTTTTCCATATGCAATTAATATGAAATTAAAAAAACATCTTAATGTAACAAATGTTACAATTTTGACCACACATTATGATTGTGTTTGGTGTCCACTGGGGGAATGATTAATTTTCATTCCTCCACTCTATATAGAGTGTAACATTAGGGTTCTCTCTATGTCTACTTGTAAATATACAAAATAAGGTGAAAAGTCAATAAAAAAATAACAGAGTTGGTCTATATATATTATTATAGCTACATATATTGGCTTAACACCTGCACAGTTGTAGGTTGAATTCTCACAAATTAATCACAAACAGGTCCTTGTTCTAGTAACAACTACTAGATTCTTTATATCTCACCTGCTTTATTATCAATTATACTACAAAGGAAAATATTAATATTTTTATTATCTTATTTTAGGTATAAAAGACATAAATAAATGGTCAAAAAGACAAAGAGAACCTTTGATTGAAATTTATGGTGAAGAAAGATTGGCCAGTTATTGGAATAAATGGCTAAAAGCCATGGATCATATATATACAAAAAGAAATGGAAATATTTGTTTAGAATATCTAAAAAACATTAAATGCCCAACATATATTTTGTATGGTGAAAAAGATCCACTTGTCGATAGAGTACATGCATCACATTTACATACAAATATTGATGGATCAAGGTAAATTGTTTTTGAAGGCATATATTTCTAAACTATTTATCATGTAAGGAAGGTCATTTAAATTTTTCTTGCTCTGCGGTAGCAATTTATTTAGTATTGAATCATTGAAAATGCAATGCCTCAAGGATTTGGTGGAAATTGAGGGATAATCTAATAACCTACCCTGCTATATAAGGGATACAGGATCAAGCTACAAAAAGAAACCAAAAATATATTGCATGCATATAAAATATTAAAAATTACATTTTTATCACCTTTAATCAATCGTAAGCATTGATCTTTTCCTGATTGCAATGCAATTAGCATTGCTAAATTATGCAAAGAAACACAAGTATTTAATTTATTTTATAGTTCATAATCATTTTATAATAATAAACAAGTCCTTGTTAGCAAGGACATTTTTTCTTTCTAAATAAAATTTGCTTTAGTCTTAGTTATGAATATGAGGCCGTGGTGGTGCTGTGGCACAAGCATGTATAACTAAATGTGATGGTTGCGGGTTCGATTTCCATTCAGGAGAATGAATCATTATTTATTAATATTTTAATTTCTTTTCTTTAGAATGAAACCAAAAAAGTTCAAACTGAGCAATTGGACCTACTTATTAAAGTCCGATTGAATTGAAATTTGTATTACGACTGTTTGCAATGTACTTACACAAAAGCAATATTCCTATTTTATCCAAAATGGCCGCCACAACAAAAAGGCGGAATTTCTGCAAATTTCTGCAAAACTGACCCAGTATGGGCTTGATTTGTAAAATACAATACCCTGTGAAAAAAATCTAGGAAGCTTGTTTTTAAGAAAGTTTTCTTAAATTAATCTTGTATTTGTTTCAGAATACATCTTTACCCAGAAGGAAAACACCACATTCATTTAACCTACGCAGAGGACTTCAACAGAAGAGTACAAGAATTTTTATTAAAATAAAACTCCAATTAGCGAATCATTTATATAATAAAAATTTTATTAACATTTACATCAGATTTTTATCTAAATATTTGGTAAATTTTTCTTAGTTTAATGTCCTAATGAATAATGGTCGTTTCAGTCGTTAAAGTGTACTTAGAGATAAAATGGACATAGCTTTAGGGTTGCCAACCGCTCTGTTTTCCCAGGATCCTGCTTTTTTCGAAGTCCTGGACCGTTTGTAAGCATCAACTTAAGTTTTTAAAAAAGTCTTGTTAGGAATTTTTGTTTTAAACCTTCTGTATACCGGTATACCGGTTATACTATGCTAATATAAAGAGGATTTTTTTTTTCACTTTTAAACACAGTAGTCCAAAGAGAGTAATCAATTACTTCCAACCAATTATTAACAACATAATAAAATTGTATATTATAAACTCAACTGCAAAAGTTATTTTTTACTCCGTTTTCTATGCAATATAACTATGTATATTATTTAGGCATTGCCCTTATACATGTACTGACCTGGTTTTAAACCCATTGTTTATATATTCTTTGAAACAGATAGGTATGTACAAATATTATATTGACGTTGTTATAACGCAATTGGAACAATGATTAAATGCTTAAATTACGTCTAGATATTTATTTTATTAATTCTAAGCAAATAGGTAAATGTGTAGTACAGTACACGATAGTAGCGGGCGATGCCGCGAGCGTGCCGCTAGTAGTAAATAAAGGCTAAAATCGATGCTGACACATCTAATGCGTGTTAATTATAATTCATACAGAATATTATCTTCATAATAGTCTATTTGATTTTATAGTAACTTCCCAAAATAAAACTGGCCCAAAAATTTGATATACCTAATAGTATGTTTTAAAAGAAATCTAATATACATACCTAATTAAATAGGTATGTAGATATGTTAAAAATATTATTAATGTGCAATTTAGATAATAATTATGTTCTCTTTCCCGAGGTACCTACATATCTTAAAGTTGCCTAAAAATGTAAGTTAAAAGCATCGAAGGCAGTGAGAATTTAACATTTGGTGACAAGTAATTGACGATGGTTTACGTAGGTGAGTTATCTTCAAATGTCTCAGTGGCCCAGTGATATGCTGTCGGAATGCAAGCGTGATAATTGTGGGTTCTATTCTCACTCACATGTATGATTATCAGAGAGGTTATGAGAGTCATTGTCATTTTGTCCACTCCGATAGATAAAAACGCAATGCGACGTTGAGTTCCGTGGGGAACGGAGTATTAACAAGAAAATAATTCAGATTTGTAAACATAATTGTGCAGTTCAAGCAGACGAAGCCGCGAACAGGTCTCTTGTATAAAATATATTTGCTATTATTTGTACTTTTATAACAAAATACCTATGTGAGTATTATATAGGTACTTCGCACATTAGTATTCATTTTCGCACATTTATTTTGTATCATATTTCTCAGTAATTAAAACTTTTATTGTGATAAAAAACACATTGTTTATAGTTACATCGTTCCTCAAACAAAAAAGTCGATAACAATGTATCTGTAATTACCTGACCATTGTCCAGCAGATCAAACTTAAATCGGAGCTGTCTTTGCGTGCTGGTCAGATGAGATCCTATAGTTCTTAGTTTTAAAAGTAGTTTTTATGTTTTTACACAAAAAAAATATTTCTGCTAACTTCTCTTGACCAGGCTGGAGGCCAGTCGTGGCGCAATACCTGTACCTTTACAGGTTGTGGGTTCGATCACTACTCGAGGAAATGAACTATTTACTTAAATTCATATTTTTTTAAATTAATTTTCAATTAATTTCTTCGCTATGGTGTCAGGGCAAAGCGCGGCGTTGACTTCCGCCAATCAACACGCAATGTCTCCAGAATTCGGCAGAAAATGGGGCACGGTGTGTCTTAACACTAGGTTCCAGGATTCCGTCCGGGCCACAGTACGACCAGGTACATTTGTACCCCAACCTAAAATGCTGTATTTTATTTATCTTTTTACAGTAGGGGTTGCCTGGAAGAGATTTTTCTTCTTTTGTATTTAATAATGTTGGTATAATAAAGTATTAAATAAATAAATAATAAAACACATCTTAATCTCTCTTCACCAGAAACACCTTTTCGATTTTGAAGATCTTTTTGTATTAAAGATTTTTAATGCTTCAGGATATTTTTTTTTTATTATCCAGATTATTCTGTGGTAGGCACAGTCTAGCCTGTTCTCACCTCGTACCGTTCAGCTCAGGTCTCTCTATTTTGCTCTTAAGATTCTCCTTTCGTAGCAAGAAAATTCAATGTGAAAAATGCCAAGTAAGTAGGTACAAAATTTATGACATTTACGAGTACATCTAGATACTAGCTAATGCCATTAAAGTTTAAGATGAATATCTATAATTAAGATAGATATCTACCTGTTTTTCTAATATAAGTAGGTACTATGAAGTTACAGTAATTGTCACTGTCACGCGGAGTACGGACGTTACTAATATAGACAAAAAATAATATTTTAAAATTAAATACGTTTATAATTTTTTTTAATATTAAGATTTAATATAATTTATGCGAGCCTTCCGATATTTGCACGTAAGTACCTACGATGTTTTTATATTTTTACCTATAATAAATATCTAATAGAATACAATAAGTATTCTATACTTTAATATTTTAGACTTTAAAATTTTTATGCTTTTTAAAATGTTTTACAACAATCATTTTTTTTTTTTTTTTTTCTCTTTTGGATTCAAGCAAGCTTATTTTATTACAATCGGTTCATAAATAAAAACCTTACGACAATTTAAAGTTCTTAGTTCGAGAAATTTGCTAATTGCTGGAACAGTTATTTTATACAACTGTTTTACTGAATTGACTGAATTTTTAGTTTTCAATTTCTTTATTAATATTTCTATTTCAAGCGAGCGTAGCCCACTAGTGGTAAATATACTTAATGATTATGCAGTAATCACAAGCATTTTAATTAAAGCTTAATATCTCATTCAGACAATGTAGTACATTTATATTTTGCTTAGAAACTACAACCTCTTGGTTGACGTACCTATAGATCTTCAAAATTAATAGACGAATGACGACCGCAAGGTTAATTAATTGGTTTGTTCTCCATATAGCCATCCACTAGCACAAAACCATCTTTTGCGTCGCGCAGTCGGTTAAAGAAACGACGGCACTAAATTCCTAAATTTGAAGGCATTTAAAGTATCACTGAGTGTTATTTAATTTATGTTAATGACTATTAGAGAACCTGATCTACTGGTCACCGTACCTTTTCTATAGCAGTGCTTGGTCAATCAATCTACGGGCTGAGTCCCCATTGCTGCAACCAATCAAGTTAATAGACAATGATTGCTAAACCAAATGTGAAATTTGAAGACCATATAAAAACCGGACAAGCGTGAGTTGGGCTCGCCCAACGAGGGTTTCGATTTTTTTCTAAAATTGAAGCTTAGCTTAGCCAGAGCCCTTTCATATGATACCTCACTTATAATAGCGGCCTTAATACCTTATTTTCCGGCACTCCGTATGAAAACGAATTATTTAATAATTAAATAAATGCTTATAAATATCGGTCTACTAATTATTACAGATAAAAATATGTTATAGCATAGCATTTCCAAATTTTAATACGTTTTCACAATCATTTTTTCATCCTTTACTTAAAATAATATGTAATATTTCATACCACCGAGTTGCAATCGAACCCAACACTGTTACTACTACATATTTATAAACACACGCTTAAGCCCTACGCAATGGCGGCTTCGTCGTTTTAATTCATCTTTTTTCTTTTAATAATATTCTCATAAAACGAATGTTGCTCATTACAGCTCATGGTGGGTCAAATTCATATATATATATATATATTCGATAGGCCATGGCCTGTTCAATAAGTATACTTGCTTAAGTAAGCTTCGTCAGACGTGTTTTTTGTGTAAGGGACAAGGGATTAAAATCTAAAGATATATATATATATATATATATGAGTAAAGTGTGTTTATCAAATTAACACATATTGGTGAGAAATTGACTATATTTAAATAATTTAATTTATTATTATTATTATATTTGTCAATTTTTTTATTCTATTTTTTTTTTCTTTTGGTACAATTTGGTTCAATCTTGAATTGGATAAAACTTAAGTTCGCAATGTATGAATATTAAAAAAGTAAGCAAATAATTGTGTACTTCAAGTGGACGAAACCGCGAACGGGTAACTAAACTAAAACCCTTTAAAAAACACAAAAATATCTATTCTTCGGTTTAGGTACGATACGATACCCCAAATGTAGAAGTTAATACACCTTTTACTTAATACAATTTCTCACCATTAAGTATAGTAGTATTTCAAAGAGTTTGAATAACAATAACAAAGGGATTTAAAAACCAAGTCCAAATCGCAATTAACTTTCTTTTTTTATTTACAGAAAGAGTCGAGTGGAATTTAAAATAAAATAACAAAAAAATAAACAATAGAATTGAAAGAAAATAGCAATGGGACATACTTTACGTCAGATGGTAAAAACGGCCACTGCCGCTGCAGTATCTGCTTTAAAGGTATACTTATATCTATATTATGATTTTTTTAAAGAATATTAGTCCTATTGTTATCCAGGTGTCTCTCTTGTCTTCGATTTTCACTCTTATTTTTATACGCTTATCTTTTTTCCTTTTGATTCTAGCTTCACCTTTCATATCAGGAATAGAAAGAGAGAATTTAGGACAGAGAAGTTAAGATATTCCATTCTCCGCTTTTCGCTCAAATTTGAGACAATGCATGCTGTTGGTCCTTACCATAATGAATAAAATAATTCATTCCCCTAAAGTGGGAGTCGTACTCACAGTCATCGTGTTTGCATTCAGCGATATATGATATTATATATTGCTTATGTTAAAAAGAATATTTTTTTCGTCTTTGGCTATAAAATACAAAATTTGGTTTTATCAGCTAAAAAGTTGTATCAATATCAATAAAATCCACTATAGCGCAATTGAAATTGATCCTATATACCGTTCGTTCGTATGTTCGTTGTTTATTTGTTTTTTTGTAAAAATTTAAGAAATACTTTATCATCATACATTGAACAAAGGTTGGCATTGGATTTTTACACTTACCCCGACACAATCCATTGAAATGAAATATTAATTTAAATTTCTATTTTCCTTCCTTTGCTCTGTTTTTCTAGTATTTTTAAATCTATTTATTTATTTTTAACCTAACGAAATGCAACAGCAGTGATAGATATATATTTTTAAATATAAAGCTCTTCTATTACTATTCTGACGGGAATAGGAAAAAAAGAGATTTAGATTTTAAAAGAGATATAAAGAGATTTACTCTAGAAGAAGGTGCGAGCGTGCGTATATGTATATACAAGAAAATCCTGTCAAAAACCAAAATATTCTACATAATTTTCATAATATCAATTATTTATTTTCAGGAACAACAAATTAAAATAGGAAAATTCAATGTAAATTATATGAAAGTTGGTCATGGGCCCCACAGTGTGGTAATGATACCAGGCGCTTTGGGTACTATTAGATCGCACTATCAGTATCAAATAAATGGATTTAATAGAGAAAAATTTACCCTGGTAATATTTGACCCGCAAGGATATGGAAAAAGTGTTCCTCCAGAGAGAATATTGAACAAGGAGGGCTATCAGAGGGATGCGGATATTGCTTACGAACTTATGAAGGTACGTAATTAACTTCAGTTAGTTTGTTTTGGGCTGTGCCAAGCATTTAATTTTACTTTAATTATATTAATATTGTTTTTCTCAAATGACGTCAAAGAGAAGTCTCTGTATGTTCCCTGGAGCCCTGAAAAAAACAAAATATACGAGCGTTTACACTCTCCCCCGGTGGAGCCATCAATACAGTCCTATCTACCAACTCTAAACTCTGATAAATTACAAGCGCCTACGAATGTTATATACTAAAATTACATATTGTACTAACAGGAATAATTTAATAATAATTTTAATTAACTAATGTGCAAAAAATATTATTTGCTCCTAATATGTTCGTAGGCGCTTATAGCTTATAGGATTTGGGAATTACAACCACTAAGTCCGCAAATAAATACACAAGTTAATATTAACAATTAATTCTTAACATATTAACACTTTGTCATTTAAACCATTAGAAGCCAGGTCCCCAACTGGAATACATTTAATAAAAAAATACGAATCTTTTACTAATGCTTTTCAGTATTTAAACATGCCTAAGTACTCTGTTATGGGGTGGAGCGCAGGCGGCGGGGCCAGCATGCTCCTCGCCGCTGAGCATCCAGATGAAGTGAGAAAATTAGTGATCTGGTGCACCAACTCCTTTTTACACGAAGATGACATTGAGAGTTACAGAAGTGCGTACCTTTACTATTATTGTAAATATATAAAAGGACTTGTCCTCACTGACTGAGGTAAGACGCACGCACAGCCGTAACCGCTGTGCGTAGAAACGTGAAATATGGACAAATGTTTACTTTCGTAATCTGAGGCGTTTGAAAAATCTTTCGATCGGTGGCGTTTGAAAAATCTTTCAAACGCCACCGATTATTATAAAATTTTAAATTTGGACTCTTAAAAATATTTCATTGAACACATGTTTCATGGGTTATTAGAATCCACCCTTAAATACGCAAGCGAAGCTGCGCGCGTCCGCTAGTTGTAAATAAAATCAGAATAGTTTTAGTAAATATATAAAAAAAGACTTAGAAAGAGGCCGTCGTGGTGGAAGGGCATAAAGTTGTGATTATAATGCGGCGGTTGTAAGTTCGATTCCCACTCGAGGAAATGAATTATTTTTCACTTTCTCATTATTTTTCACATTTAATACGCAATGCCTCGAAAATTCCGGCGGAAAGTAGGGAACGGAGTGCGAGATAGAGCGTGATGTTGATATTTGGAAGAAAGTATATTTTTTTTTAGAAAAAAATCGCTGATTTATAATTAATAAGTTGTTCTGATTAATATAGTTAAAAAATATTTTTTATAGAAATAAAGGATGTCACTACATGGGGCGAACAAATTAAACAAACTATGATCGAAACGTACGGCGAGGAAGGATTTCGCCGTTTTTGGAAAAAATGGGTAGACAATATGGTGGATATCATGGAGATAGACCCCAATATATGTAGAGATCAATTAAAAAACATAAAATGCCCTACATACATATTGTATGGGCAGAAGGATAAACTTGTCCATCCAGTACATTTCCCATTATTATGCCACCATATCAAGAACTCTAAGTGAGTATAATATTTGAATCTGAACTGTATTATAGTATGCTTTCGCTGCTTTGTTGTCTCCTTTGCCTAAAGCGATACCTTCACGGTCTTTCCTGCACATAGCAGGGTAGGCAAAAGGAACGTAGAAACCCACTTTTCGCCGAATTCTTGAGGACCTGTGTGTAATATGCAATATTTCTATAGATTTATTTAAAATTCCGATTATGATTCCTTCCTTTTCTGTACTTAACTTTTCACCTGCCAAGTGCCAAGTGCACTAATATCAAATTAGATTTCTTCGCGATCCTACCATATCTGTAACTGTCTCACCTGTCTTACCTTGTCTTGTATCATTTTTTAGCTATTTATTGTCTTTTCTACTGAAAGATTGTCATATGTCTTAGCGATGAGACCGTCTACTATTCGAAAGATTATTTAACTTTCCATTGAGGACCAATAAACTAATTTTATTTTGCATTTTTAAAATTTCAGGTACTTCTTATACCCACATGGCAAACACGACATTCATATGAAATACGCTGACGATTTTAACCAGAGAGTTCAAGAATTCTTAGTGGAAGAATAAAACTCCAAAAAGAAATAATATTCTAATAGAAACATTATACCTATAATAATTACGATTAAATTAAATCAATAAACTGTTTCAAATAGTTTGGTTCATCATCATCATCTTCTTATCAATAAAAAAAGTCATCACTTGAAGCATTGAATATTTTTAATATAGCTTGACGGTTGTTGGGTTCGATTCCCTGTCGGACGAATTAATTAATTAATTAACTAATTCGAATTTAAGCAGGAGGATGTTGAAAAATCGAAGGAACTCAAGAACTTGCGCTACATATCTAACTAAAGCCAGGCAAAAGCATGAAGGACAGATTGTTTCTCCATAACAGTTCCAAAAATAGTCTGTGACTGCATAGTATATGTCTATTCTAAGGATGGCCCACAGTAACCCATTTTCTGTTATACAAATTACAAAAATCTAAGAAATATTTTCGAATCTATTTTAACAATAAAATATTATTCTTTATAAATAAAATGGATGCGTTATGCGAGTAGTTTACTTTGCGTAAATTATAATTATATGAATTTAACTACTTGCAATACATTCCATAATAATTACTTAAATATCTTTATATATACAGGGTGGAAGAGGCAGCGCTCCTTTTACTGAAACTACATAATTATAGGGTAAAATCTTTCAAACCCAGAACTAAAAAAATTAATCAAGGTACCTCAAAAGTTACGTAGGAATTTTTATTCACTTAACGATTTTTATCCATACCTGTATTTCGTGTGACGCACACATACGTGTGCAACGTTGCCGCTTTGAGAGGTAAGTGTGTGCGTGCTTATGTTATACTTTACAAATGGCATTTTATTTTAAAATGATAATTTTATTATTTATTTTGTTTGATAAAATAACTTTCTCATTTTTGGGAATTATTATTTTTTTTTAATTATATTTTATAGAGTAGTTCAAATTGTGGTTTCATTTAAAGTGGTGCTGACAATTCCATCCTGTATAATATACAACGACATAAATATTATAATATAATAAAAATAAATAACAATTATAAACTTACGTAAACGCCGACGCATTACGTAGATAAGTACATATATATGCCTACGTATTTAAAGCAATAGGAAGTAGCTTTTTACATGACGTTTAATATGAACTGATTTAAATTTATTTATTTCAAAGAAGTGCAGCCTATCTATCATAATGTAAAGTTAAGTAATCAGGAGTAAGTATTGTCTCATTTTGAGAACAACAGTCAGCGAAAATTGACTAACACCTTTTTATTTCGCATTTGTGGGGGGCCCTCTCTTGTGGGTGCCCCGGGCAGTTGCATATGCAGTATACCTAGTGTAGCACTAACATGACACTTCCTGGCTTTGGTGATCAACATGGCTACAATTATTAGTAGAAAATGTATCCGGATAATTGGAACGCCCCTTAGAAGCCGTCCAATCATCCACCGTTGACTGTTTTCAAGAGGTACGGGTTCAAATCCCGCTACGTTCAATTTTTTAAGTTTTTAGAGTTTTGTAAGAGCCATTTTTAATTTCTAGGTGTAAGGGAATAGCACTTTAAAACGGTAAAAAATGCGTCATTCAAAACTTATCATTAAAATCTCGTTATATTAAAATAAAATTATACTATTTTTTTATTATTATGTGTGTTACTTGATAAAAATCAAGTTTTACTTGTATTTGTGGCAATATGTACTTATCTGTCAAAATAACAAAAAAATGGTGGTTTTTCGTTAATATATATTTTAGAAATCTTCCCTTAAAATTTTGTGTTTGATATTTTGTTGAACAAAATGCTACCAAATAAGTGTTTTGCTTATTTTAGTTTTCAATTTACAGATATATTTTAAATAACGTTTCGTCTTTAAAACTATAATGTTATTAGAATACGAAAATAATTCAGATTAGTAAAAAAATAATTGGCAAGCTGGCGAACTGCGATTATGTAACTAGTATAGAATATAATAAATCGATAAAAGTTTTAATAATAATTTTTAATAATAATAATCTTTTATTTAAATACCTATTAAATTAACCGTACTCTGAAGTCACAGTGATTGTCACGTCGGTTACAGACGTTAATTACTTTCTACTCCCAGTATTAGATACTTCCCAGACATAAATATTGAATTTTAAATCTACATATATACGTATATATTTAAGTAACATTTTATACAATAACCTAAGCCTTTTATCGTCGTTACGTAAGTACAATGTAAAATGATTGCTTTAATTATACTTAGTTGCTTACATAAAAATGTAAACAAAAACTATTTGAAATGTTAAAAGTGTGTATTTTTTAATATTATTAATATATAAAACTTTTGTATTGTTAATTTTTGTTATACTCCGTCCGTAATTTAGATAATTGGCACATAGCGAATTGTTTATACATAAGTCTAAGGAAAATTTTAATCTCTAATAGTTAATATTAAATAATCTTTAATTAAAATATAAAATGTTCATATTATTACTAGGTATTTAAACTAATGGTTTTTTTTAAATCATTTATAGAAAGAAATTTAAGGAATTGTGTTTGAAAAATAAACAATAGAATTTAAAAATGGGATATATTTTACGTCAGATTGTGAAAACAACAACTGCCAACGCTCTTCCTGTGGTAAAGGTATACAGAATATTAATTATGATCAGTAGATGCAGATAATAAACATTAAAAGGAATTTTCCTATGAAAGACACAGAATACAAGACAATCCTATTATAATAAATTTATAATTAAATATTATAATTATTATAATTAAATAATTGAATATTATTCTAATTTAAGAGGCTAGTGTAACTGTAAAAGACTGGATGTAGGCTTGACCCGAGTAATTGAAATGTTTATTTATATTTCTATTTTCTTTTTTTCGCTGTGGTGTCGAGGTAAAGCGCGGCGTTGAGCTCTGCCACTCAACACGCAATAACTCCTTCTGTCTTCCCTGCTGTCTGCGGGATACGCGTGAAGTTGATTTGGTTTTTTTATAATTATTGTAACATAATTAATAATTTTAGGAACAGAAAGAAAAAATAGGGAAGTTCATTATAAATTACACGAAAGTTGGTCATGGTTCTCACAATGTGATGATGATACCAGGCGCCTTGGGCTCTGTTAGGACGCACTTTCAGCACCAGATAAATGGGTTTAATAAAGAAAAATTTACCCTTGTGATATTCGATCCTCAAGGATATGGAAAAAGCATTCCCCCAGAGAGGATATTGACTAAGGATGTCTACCAGAGGGATGCGGATACTGCTTATGAACTAATGAAGGTAATAAATAGTTTATCAAGTTTAGTTATGTGAAATTTTTCACAAAATAATTATTTTTCCTTTCAGTAGTGTGGCTAATCTTCACCAAACGACGCCCTTTCTTTAAAATTGGGCGGACATTGCAAAAAACTTTAATTTTGTCTACTTTGCTACTTATAGCATAATATGGATGATAAGCATATAATTTATTTTATAATTTTTATAATTGAAAATAATAGTAGAATTCAATTGTTATCAATTGTAACTATTTTATTTAATTAATTAAATAAATTATAACGGGCGCCTGGTACTAGGGGAAAGTAACGAAAAATTTAAGTGATACAGGATTTCAAAAAAGGAAATAAAATAAAAAAAGAGGTTGTGTTTGCGAATTAGAATAATAATATTGTGATAAAGAAAATTCAATATAGAGTGACGCTTGTTTATGTATGTATATAAGTAGTGTTGTTAATATGTATATTTCCTTTTTTTCACTTATTATGAGTTAATTTTGTCATATACTCGTATATATTTGAAACATTCATCTTTTAAAATAAATAGTAGATAAAAGAAAAACAATATCAAAATCTTGTATGTATTCATTAAACTTTCATTAATGCACTTACTAAAGTTATATTTTAATTTTAGCATAAAAAAAATATAATGATTACGTTGCAAAACAAACCATAAAGAAAAAACAATAAAAATAATTTATATCTATTATGCATTAATGTACCTTTTATACCTTATTTTTAACATACGCGTATTTGTGAAACTATATAACTTATATGATGAACCATAAAAAAACAATAAAATAAACAAACAAATGGCCCAATTTTTGGTAATACAAAGACATTTTCATTATATATTATTTAAATAATTTTGGTAACGGAGAGACATACTTAGCTTTGTACGCATAAAGTGATAGGAAAAGATGTAAGATCCTTAAATAAGATAATAAGCAATATTATTTCTATTTCTTTTCAGCGTTTAAACATTCCTAAGTATTCTGTTATGGGGTGGAGTGCAGGCGGCAGCGCCGGCTTGCTCCTCGCCGCCCAACATCCGGACAAAATAAAAAAAATAGTAGTTTGGGGCACGAGCGCCTTTTTACACCAAGATGACCTTGATATGTATAAAAGTATGTCCTATTTATATTTATTAGTTTAGCATTTTAGTAAAGATGGCGTGCTAGCACAAAGCTGTTATAATTTTAAAAATTTATTTAACTTGTTTTTCTTTTCTAGTTACTTGTTTTATTTTTTTTTTGCTTTTATAATATTGATTTTATTTTACACTTTTTTTAGTATTATTATTATTTAGATAATGATTATAGTATTATAGTGCAACCTTCAACCATTCCGTAATTAAAATTAAAAACGGTATTACAATTAATGTACTAGTTATTTGTTTTTAGAAATAAAGGATATTTCTACATGGGGCGAGCGTATTAAACAAATTATGATCGAGACATACGGCGAAGAGAAATTTAGCCGTATTTGGAAAAATTGGGTCGACACTATGGTGGATATTCTGAAGGTAGATCCCGATATATGTAGCGAGCAATTAAAAAAGATAACATGCCCTGCATATATATTGTACGGACTGAACGATAAGATGGTCCACCCAGTACATTTTCCATTCTTATGCCACCATATTAAAAACTCTAAGTAAGTATCGGTTTTACAATCTGAATTAATATTTTTAAAGCATCACCTTTTTATTTTTACTGTACCTAATTTTAGTTCTTTATGCGGGAATAAAAAATGTTACTGAGAACTGAAAATTATGTTGTGAAAAATCTTCTATTATTGTTACTCGCTTTTGTGTCCAAATGGGCACAAGCTCTAGGTGCCAATAAGCGTCGTTAGTATTTACAGATATTATTGTTGTTAAATGATCTTATTAAAACGATATTATTGAAAGTAAAAAATATACGGAACATGTAAAATAATGGTCTCTTTTTCATATAATTCCAGATATTTCTTATACCCAGAAGGCAAGCACGACATTCATTTAACATACCCCGATGATTTCAACCAGAGAGTTCAAGAATTTTTATTGAAAGAGTAATATTTACACAATATTAAAATAATAATAGTGATAACACATTACTTTTAACAAGTACAATTAAACTATATTCGTTTGACATATTTATTTATTTGAGTTGTTTGATTTATCATTCTCAACTTCGTCCAAATAGTGTTGTGGATTCTTGGGGCTTTTCGCTTATAATATTTATATTATGAAGTCGAATGAAATTGTAAAAATTTTCCTGTATTACTTTTGATCATATTTTCTTCGTCTGTCCCTATATATGCTGAGATCTTTAAAATTACGCAAGGGATTTTGATGCGGTTTTTTTAATAGATAGAGTTCTTCATGGGGAAGGTTTAGATGTATAATAACATTATTATATAATAGAGAAATACTGTTATTTTTGAAGTTTATTATGTGATGTCATAAATAATTACATTGCAAACGCCGTTTGAAGCGAAGCGTTTTTAAGAAATATCCTATAATCCATATCCAATTAAATACCTTAAATATATTGTCGATTTAATATAGTTGAATATAGCCGTTTACATCATTATATGTTTCTTTAGGTGTACCTACTTATACCAGAAGATATACCTTCTGGTATAAGTAGGTACACCTACTTATATAGCGGAATGTAAGTAAAATAAAAAAATGCGGACACAAAAAATATTTGAACTTAACTGAATACTTTGATGAATATATTGCTAAATATTCTACAATCATAGTATTACCTAATTGACACATCACATTCTTTACTACGCGGTTGAAATTACTAAATGATATTATAATTACATCAATTTAGAACGATAATAAAAAAAATCATTTTTACATTAGTTTGTCTACAGACGTTTTTTAGTTCAGCCTTAATTTTCGTTAATTAAGAAAATAGGAAAAAATATTACAAAATATTGACATTTTTACATTTAAATTTAAAAGCTCAGTGTGAAGTTGAAAGAAGTGAAGAAATTTAAATAAAAATGCTCGTAAGAAGTATTCGTCACTTCACAAGGGCAATACCTGTGACACCAGCCTTGAAGGTACCAAAAAAAAATATTTTAATTATTAATGCAAGAGTACTTAAAAGGATTTTCAATATTTATAAACATATAATTTTTATTTCTGTTTAGGAAAAAATAATAAAAATTGAAAATTATGATATAAATTACGTCAAACTGGGGCAAGGGTCTCACAAGCTTCTCTTCACACCAGGGGTTTTAGGAACTATAATGTCACATTATAAATATCAAATAGAGGATTTTGATAAGCAAAAATTTACTCTAGTAATATTTGACCCTCCTGGCTATGGAAAAAGTGGTCCGCTGTCCAAGAGAATATTAGATATGAAGAGCTACGAGCGAGACGCAGATATTGGCTACGAACTGATGAAGGTAACTTTAGAACGTTTCTTCCTCCGTTTATACATTTATTTACTGGTCCAAAATACAAAAGTTTTTAAAAGATTTCAAAGGACAACACAAGATGAAAGTCGATCCTAGGAAACGTTGTCTGACCATGTGAATACGTAAATAAGATTTAAAGTTTTTTTTTTTCAGCAGATCTAGTTAAACTGATAAATTTACATTTATATATAATAAATTTAATATTTTTTCACAGAACCTGAATATCTCAAAATACTCATGTTTAGGCTGGAGTGCGGGAGGCACTGCCAGTATGATCTTAGCTGCGAAATACCCACACGCTGTTCACAAATTAGTCGTTTGGGGAGCTATTGCATTTCTACACGAGAAAGATGTAAAAACCTATAAACGTGCGTAAATTTTGGTACAAATAATAATTTATAACAAAATACTTGTCTTCTTGTCTCTTATCTCTGTTCTCCAAATTCGCCAAATTCTTGAAGCATTGCATGTTGAGTGGCGGAACTCAGCACTGCGTTTTGCCTTGATGCCAGAGCGAGGAAATGAAAATATTAAATATTCTTCAAGTGAAAACAAACAGTCTATCTGTTTGTTAAAACTATAATAAATAATTCCCAATTCCAATATTATTAACACAAAATTCTTTTTAGTATTACAGGACTTTAGTTATTGGCATCAGGAGTTTAAGCAGTTAATGATCGAAACTTATGGGGAAAAAACGTTTGACGAAATTTTGGCGAAATGGTGCTATGGCATGCTTGGTGCTATGAAAAGCAATACAGATATATGTACAAAATATTTAAAAAACATAACTTGCCCCACGCTTGTTTTACACGGCAAAAGAGATATAGTCGCTGATATATCACATATGACGTATTTATGTAATAATATTAAAAATGCAAGGTAAATCACCTATTATAGATAAATTTACCCCTATATAAAAATAGCTTCACGCTGTATAGCAGGGTGAGCAGAGGGAATCTGGGAACCTAGTGGTAAGATACTCCATTCCCGTTAAGACACTTTCGTTCCCCACTTTCCTCCAAATTGTAAAGGCATGGGCAAGGCGTGTTGAGTGCCGAACTCACCGCACGTTGCTTCATTATCAGAGCGAGGCAAAGAAAATATTAAACAATAATAAAAAAGATATCTATTTTTGTTACCTTTCTTATGATATTACTGTTTCTTTTTTTAGATATTATCTTTACCCAGACGGCAAACATTATATTCACTTATACAGTAAGGACGATTTTAACAAAAGAGTTCAACAGTTTCTACTTGAAGAGTAACAATTTCGTTAAAATTATTCTCATTTTTTTAACAGTATTTTGTGTGTAAATTAAATAAAACATATTTTAAAAAACGAGACGTTGTTTATTTATTAAAATTCATCTTTATTGAATCCTGGAGTTACCTTGATTATTAAAATTCCAATAAATATGTTGGCATCTAACGTAATGTGTAAGAAACAAAATGTCAGCATAATAACCATACTTAGATTTTGATTTATTTAAAAGCATGTTAATGTTAGCATAAGACAATTTATATTTGCTAGATTACCATATAAAATTAGTAAATAAATATTTCACATCCTCGAGTGGGGATCGAACCTACAATCGTCGTTACAGTCACTTACAATTAATTTTAATATTTTTTGTAAAGAATATTAGCGACCCTAATATACAATTCACGCGATTATTTATTTAATAAAGTGATGATAATTATAACAAATTATGAAAGCGATCCTGAATTCGAACTTGTAGTTTCCGATATTAGTGCGTTCAGACAAATTAACTACTAACTAACTCTTGCCTTTTTTATATGTTACTAGTATGTATAAGAAGTATAGATATATATTATTTTAAAATAATCTTCGATTTATACCCGTTACATTTTCAGTACTGTGTATTTACATCGATTGTCACGTCGAGTACGCACGCTAGTTTAGACACTTTCCAGAAAAAAATTTACAATATATTTTTTAAATTTAAATCATATTTGTTATATTTTAATAGTATTAAAATCTTATATATTTTTGTTAAAAGTCAAGCTTTTCATTGCCATAACGTAAGTACAATGTGAAATTATTACTTTAATTAATACACATCAAGAACTAAATCCGAAAATAATTATTTTATTAAATTATTATTTATTTTAGAAATATTTTCTTCTTAGAAAACAAGGAAATATTTCATATTTTCGTTTTCTCGCTCTGGTAACGAGGCAAACGCAGTGTCCCTTACTCGACATGCTCCTCGGTATTCAGTGAAAAGAGGGAAACGGAAGTATTTAATGGGAACGGAATATCTCAGCTATAGAATCCGTCTGCTTACCCAACTATGTGGGAGATACAGCGTGAAGAAAAAAAATTATTTCCAATTTTTTCATCTTCACATATGTAGCAAGGTAGGCAGAGGGAGCCTAGTGCTGCGACACTCTCCACTATCCGTAGAATTCATTTCCGTTGAATTCACCATGGATTTATATCTTTGTTTCTTGAATAATTTATAGAAGGTGTTGGAAGGAGGAAAATAAACAGCAGAAAATAACTATGGGACATATTTTACGTCAGTTAGTGAAAACAGCAACCAACGCCACTCTTCCTGCGATAAAGGTATACAGATTATTATTACTTTATGATAGGTAGATATAAAAAAAATCTTCATAAAATATAAAGGGCACAAAAAACAAAATAATCCTACCTAACTAAAATTAGTTAACTCTACGCTGTATCAGTAACGGGTTTATCAGAGAGAACGGAGCGCCAAACGCTATGGTCTCTACATAACACTTTCGCCTCGTCCATTGTCATTAACCTCTCTTTATGTTGTTTAATGTTCCTCATGGTCCTCATGCTGTTTGACCGTGATCCTGTGAGATACTGGAGATAGTATCTTTGATACTTTGGCACAATGGTGCCCGGTATGGTACTGCTGGTATGGTATGGTAATGGTGTTACCGGCAGCAATACGCCTTTCCACATCCATCCCGTATTTTCCATCTTCAATGAACAAAATTCTCAAATACCCTCAATAAAGTAATTATTATAAATTATAATTATTAAAACATAAATTTATTGTTTCAGGAACAACAAATAAAAATAGGAAAATTCAATATAAATTACACGAAAATTGGTAATGGTCCCCACAACGTGGTAATGTTAGCAGGGGCCTTGGGCTCCATCAGGTCGCACTTTAGGTATCAGATAAATGGGTTTAATAAAGAAAAATTTACCCTTGTAATATTCGATCCTCATGGATATGGAAAAAGTGTTCCTCCAGAGAGGACATTGACCAAAGAGAGCTACCAGGTCGATGCGGATACTGCTTATGGACTGATGGAGGTATGTATTTAATTTAGTTATATATGTGTGTGAATTCATGCTGCGAAATGCCTATTACATGTTCGATTTCCATTTGACAGTGGAAACCCCTGTTTTAGCTTTTCATTAGGCAGAGGGATATCGGATATTCTTAGATACAAATAGCGGCTGTAAACGCGAGGGTTGTGGGTTATATTCCCACTTAGGGGAATGAGTGAATGAATATTTTCAGGCACGGTGTTGAGTTCTGCCACTTAACACGCAACGCCTCGAGAATTCCGTGGAAAGTGAAGAAAGAAGTGTCTCGATAGGAACGGGGTGTTTGCCTACACCGCTGTGTACCTATGCGATATAACGTGAACCTCAAAAAACATAAATGAAAAAATTGCTGTCATTTAATAATTACATTAATCCATATCTATATTATAAATTCAAAAGTAACTCTGTCTGTCTGTCTTTTACGCAATCAGGGCCAAACCGCTAATTTAATTGTGATAAAATACTCATATAGAGATACTTGAGGGTCTCGGGATGAACATAGGATACTTTTTTTTCTCATATTTGTATTATTTTCGATATATACCAATATATTAAAATACTTATTAATTTGACATGCAATTTATTCCGCCATGTTAATAACAACTGTCGTTGCTAAGCAACGATTTGCAAAGTTTGTTGTCAGAAAAGGTCACCCAAAATGAGCTTGCTTAATGCATCTCTCTATTCAAAACTGACAATCATTTCATAAATATATTTTATAAATATTCGTATAGTTCAAGCGGGCGTAGCCGCGTTCGGGTCCACTAGTTTATAAATATAAAACAATTGTACAATTGCATTGTTATATTTATTATGTTTATTTTAATTATTTTATAATAAATTGTATTTTCTCAACAGCAACGTTTTTCCAATGATATTGAAATAATAAAAAATATTATTTTATCATTATTAGGTATTTATATTTAATAAAATATAGGTAACTAGCTTAACTTGTGGCTTTTTTACGACCCGAGAAATCACATGAGAGTGTTACTGTATGAACACGAGTGCCTCTAATTACTAAATTTATTATGACACAATAATTAGTGTCGCCTCAGCCGGTGTGTCAGCTTTTTGTGTCGAAGTGTCTGAAACTGGTTGAAAAGTTCTAGTGTCAGACGCAATTTCGATACACTCACAATTTGACTGAGTAGTGTCAAAAAATCCGTATAAATGAAACTTTGACTCCAAGTAAAGTGAGATACGTACGACAACGATTAACGCGATTTAATATTATAGTCTTCCAAGACTGTTAGACTCGATTTCATATTGGAATATAAAACACCAAAACATCTCGATATGAACAGCGGCTTAATTAAATCAATATTTAACAGTTTTTCTGGTATTTCCTTTTCAGCATTTAAACATTCCTAAGTATTCTGTCATGGGCTGGAGTGCAGGAGGCGGCGCCAGCATGATCCTCGCCGCTCAGCATCCGGAAAAAATAAAAAAACTAGTTATTTGGTGCACTAGCAGCTTTGTACACAAACAAGACCTTGAAACTTATACAAGTTCGTATTATTTAAATATTTATTTGTTTAAAATTTACGTACTGTTGAAGAAGAGTTATACAACCTCAACCCAAGTAATGTATTATTAAAAGATCTTTTTAAAAAATATAAATTGACTTGCAAAGTCAGCTTTTATGTATAAATTTAAATAACAAGTTGTAAATAAAAATATTTTCATTCAGGAAGAAAGTAAACAAAATTTTAAAATAATTATTTTAAAACCCTATATTATTGGGATCGGTGCCAACATGGTTATTTTTTTTTGTTGTCTCTACTTAAATAAACCAAAAAAAAAGCGTCTTTCTGAATAAATCTGTTATTTTTGTTGATTATTGTTAAAGCGTTCAACTTTTCTTCTTTAAAGTCGGTTAAAATTTTAGCTAATGATATTAGCTTCAATGTCTCTACACCGCTCCTAATAATAGCTACATTGGTATTCATTTATTAATCCATATATGGTATGATACAAGTTAATATGAGCAAATTCAATGACACCTACTATGTGTCATCAGCTTGCCCAAATAACTTGATATTATGCAACTAACTTTCTACGAGTCTCTTTAAAATTTATAATATTGTCCCCTACTTAACTCCTTTACTCTCTTTGATTTCATAGGATCATTAGATTTTTGAGTGGTGTCGGTCATACATAAAAAAACTTTACTAACTTAACGAATATAGAGCCTTCTCCTTACTAAATAAAGGAGTCGGTTATAATTTTTTTTTTAACGTTTTTTTAACTATATAGCAAATAAAGTACTGGAAATATTTTTTTAGAAATAAAGGAAATATCTACATGGGGCGAATATATAAGACAGATTATGATCGAGACATACGGCGAGGAAGAGTTCAGGCGTATGTGGAAAAAATGGGTAGACAACATGGTGCACGTGTTGGAGGTGGAACCCGATGTATGCAGCGATCAATTGAAAAATATAACATGCCCTACGTTCATAATGTCTGGGCAGAAGGATAAACTTGTCCATCCAGTACATTTCCCATTCTTGTGCTACCATATCAAGAATTCTAAGTGAGTATTATTTTTTTATCTATTTCTACTACCTCCAGATTCACGCGAATGGCAGGGTAGGCACAGGGAACCTAGTGTTAAGACACTCCGTTCCCCACTTTATCTTATTTAATATTTCTTAAGTAAATTTTCTATGTTAGAATTATCATTCCCAGTTCAAATTCTTTATGCGCCAATAAAAATTGTAACTGAGAACTCAAAATTGTGTTATCGTTAAAGGTATCTATTATTGTAAGTCGCTTTCGTCTCCACTTGGGTACCAGCTCTCAGCTCAGGTGCCAACAAGCGTCGTTAGCAATTATAAATATTATTTTTGTCTTGTTTCAATATTTTTCACGTTGTATCCCACATATAGCATGTTAGACAAAGGGAACATTGTGTTAAGACACTCCTGTTCCCAAATTTCTGCCGATTTTTTCAAATCATTACGTATTGAGTGGCGGAACTCAACGCCGGACTTTTACCTTAGTGCCAGAGCGGAGAAATGAAAATAATAATAAATAATAGTTCTTTCCCCTGAGTGAGAATCGAACCCACAACCGTCATGTTACAGTCACACCCTTGTGCCCCTGCGCCACGACGGCCTCAACGATAATTAAAGCAAAAATATAAGCAGAATAGCTAAACTAATTTTATTTTGTATTTTTATAATTGCAGATATTTCTTGTACCCAGAAGGCAAGCACGACATCCATATGAAATACGCTGACGATTTCAACCAAAGAGTTCAAGAATTTTTATTGGAAGAGTGAAACTAACTTGTTACACAAAAAATAATAATAACACTTCAATATTAACAAGCACGATTAAATCATGATATTGATTGACACGTTCAGGTTGTTTGATTTATCATCTCATCTTCATCCACTCTCGGATATCGAATGGCACACCATCGAGCGATATTCTTTGAAAAAAATGATTTATGTTGTTACCCCACTTAGCTGGTCACAACTTATATTTCTCAAGCTTTGGAGAACTTTATGAGGTTGCTGATTAAGATATCGCATGTTGAGTAGCAGCACTCAACACCGAAAATGATTGATGGTTGAGGGTTCAATATCTATATTCATACTTCATAATATATACTCATCAGGGGCCCGGTAAATATACGAAGTGAACTTAAATGAAAACATTTAAAAAATCCGTATACAATGTATTATAGAAATTACATCGTCCAAGAAAAAAACATGTTCATAAAAACATACAAAGAAAATATACTTATAAAGTAACAGAGTATTGTCACATTTGCATCGTTCAAGTTAACTAAAATGCTCATAAAATAAAAACATATTACTTATTATGTTATTTGTTTGTATTCATTTCACTCTTTATTATTTATGCACTACCGAGATATCCTGTTCTATCGTAAGTTTATGTTAGTGTCGTCTTTGCATATTACTCTATGCGCTAAACATGTTTATTGTTTTTTTTTCTGTGTATATGTTTTTTTTATTTACGTATTCCTATTTCTCTTGTAAAATGTTGTATTTCCTCTATGTATGCAATAAAGAATTTTATCTATCTATCTATCTAACAAAGTTAACAAACTGAACTGAATAAGAGTTGTACATGATCAAATGGCAGTTATTACACACCAAGCGCCAAAAGGATCACATACCTAAATCGATTCAGAAATCTTCTTGTAATCGGTGTACCTACATAAAACCAGTAAAATGCGAATCGGACTCGCATATCAAGGGCTCTGTACCAACTTCAGGAGTATATGACAGTATCGTCGCCGCGCGTTCATGTGAACCCTAGGGTAACCGTAGGGTAAGTGTTTTGTTTTTGAATTGGCTGAAACTTATGCAGTGAATGTATGGATATTGTCATTATATTGATATTCTAATATCATATTAGATCACGAAAGTAATTGAGATGAAAAAATAAACAATTGTGTAGTACAAGCGGGTAAAAAAGCCAAGTGGAGTCGACGCTAATATATAGATGATGATGATAATGATGTTGATGACAATGACGACGGCGATGATTATGATGATGATGATTATAAATCATACTCCTTATTTAAGTAAACATTATCATTTAATTGTAATTATTAAAAACAGAATGTTATTATTATTTTCATTTTTATTTAACCGAGTGTTTTATTCCTCCAACAAAAATTCTTGAACTTTCTGGTTGAAATCATCAGGGTATTCCATATGGATATCGTGTTTGCCCTGTGGATATAAGGAATATCTGAAATAAAAATAAATAAACTAAATTATATCTTTGATCGAGTAGACAAAGTATGAAGCTGATATCCGCCACTCAATATTGATTGCAAAAAAAAATATTTAGAAAGAAAGCGGAGAAGGTTATTTACAGTGAAGATTCAAAACTGATACTCACTTAGAATGCTTGATATGGTGACATAGAAATGGGAAATGTCCTGGATTTACAAGTTTATCGTTCTGTCCATACAATATATATGTAGGACATATTATATTTTTCAAGTGATCGCTGCATATATCGGGTTCCATCTCCAAAACATTTAACACGTTGTCCACCCATTTATTATAAAGATGTCTATATTCCTCTTCGCCATATGTTTCTATCATTGCTTGTCTAATTCGGTTGTTCCATAGAGAAATATCCCTTATTTCTAAAAAAAAAAGATTTATTAACTATAACAATATTTTTTATGGTACATATTCCAGCGTTAAATTTATTAAGTAAAAAACGTTGTGATTAATTGTTTTCTGAAAATAGATAAAGTCAGCTCAGTAGCGGATTCTGAAACTACATATATTGGTAATGATAACCTACCCGTAAGATACGAAAGTAAAAATTTCTAAATTCTAGTAGTAGGCACTATTTTTTCATAATTATATTATTTGTAACTATATTTTTATAATTAATAATCTTAATATAATTGGTCAAGGTATGTACCTACTATGTAGTGATTATTATGGAATAGGGATAATTTTAAAATATACATTGGGAGCAGTGCCGGTTTTAGCACTACCGGCGCCCTGCGAAATTTTTTCGGCGCCCCCTAACTACATTTCAATAATATACAAAAAAGGGAATGGGTACAACGAAATAACCATCTATTTAAAAAAAATAATGACAAAAACTAATAAAATTTCACTTCTTCTAGCCTTTCTATCTGTGAACTCTTTTATTAGGCATTCAAAGTCTATGTTTTCTGCATTTTTATTTTCAAAGTTGTTAAGATCACTTTGTTTTTTTTTTAGATATCAAAGACGACGATGACTTTGTTTTTTTTTTTAGATCTTAGACCATTTTAAAGGGCATCAAGTCCCCTAAGCCGCACCGGGCAGCAAATACCCTAGCTACGCCACTGCAGCGAGGAGACATCTTTGCGCAAAGCGCCCTAAACGGGCGACTACGGCGCCCTTTTTATCCGGCGCCCCTGGGCGGTTGCCCAGGCTCGCCCTACCCTAACGCCGCTAGTGATTGGGAGCCACTTGTGACGTACGTACGTATGTACGTATCAGTTAGGGATTTTATATCGCGAAAATACTACATATTATTTACTAAAATTGCTATTATTTCGTTTACTCTGAAATTAATCATAGCAATACGTACTTCTATAATTGTCAATGTCATCTTGGTATAAAAAGGCATGTGTTCCCCAAATTACTAATTTTTTCACTTCGTCCGGACGTTGAGCTGCGAGAAGCATGCTGGATATGCCGCCTGCACTCCACCCCATAACAGAATACTTAGGTATATCTAAATACTGGAAAGAAATAATAAAAGATTTTTTTAAAAATGGCATCATTTTATTTAATGTCTTATGAGACAAAAATAGCCCTTATCTATTGAGCTTTCTCCAATGTTTGGATACTTCGTCATAATAACAATCTTTCATAAACAATTCAATAATAAAAACTAATACATACTTTCATAAGTTCATAAGCGGTATCCGCATCAATTTGGAAACTCTCTTTAGTCAATATCCTCTCTGGGGGGATACTTTTTCCATATCCTTGTGGGTCGAATATTACCAGGGTAAATTCTTCTCTATTAAACCCATTTATTTGACACTGATAGTGCGACCTAATGGTACCCAAGGCGCCTGGTATCATCACCACATTGTGAGAACCATGACCAACTTTCGTGTAATTTATATTGAATTTTCCTATTTTAATTTGTTGTTCCTAAAAATAATGATTTGCTATTATAAAAATTGCGTTTGTACATATTATATAAAACCTTTTATTTTTTAGTTTAAGCAGGATTTTCTTATTGTAATTTATACAGTGAGTTGCAGCCCGCGACATCGTTTGTTTGGACTATAACTTAAAATCTTTTTCTTTCCGTATTCGTAGGCATTTTGGAAAAACCTCTCATACTACTACTCTTAATACTTCCCAAGGAACCAAAGTATCCATACCTGTACTATATTTAGATGCATTCTTACAAAAAACCACCATCATCGGACATAGTGGTACCTCTTTGAAGCCGTCATAGCGCAAGGATTCAAGCGAAAGCAAGATATTTGTGGTGAAGTGATATTTGTGGGTTAGATTTCCACTTAAGGAAATTAATCATTTTTATCTCTGGAAACCTAATTTTATACTAAAGTTAAGACGTTGAATGTCGATGCGGTCTACGATGCACGCTTGCCTATTATATACCTATCCTATTCATCCTGCTTTTAAAAATCGCCACATTGTATGTCACAGGTGAAACAAACGCCGGATGCTATATACTGAATAAAACGTGAAACTGTAATAAAAAAATAAGCCTATTGACGTCAAGAGAAGCCCATAATACCTTGAAAGCATTGAGAACGGCGGCAGTTGCTGTTTTCCCTAGCTGACGGAAAGTATGCCCCATTGTTATTTTCTTGAAATTCCCTCTGTAAGTAAATAATAAAAAGGATCTTATACAGATTGTATAAATATATATTTGATTTAGTTTACCTTCCTTAAATACTTATATCTTTTCATTAATATATTTAAACGTACGTTATCATTGGTGTAGTGTATATGACAGGGGCACAAAGTGCGACTTTAGACCTGACAAGTCGATCCCTACTCAAGGAAATGAAATATTTATTTAAATTTCTTTTTTTCCATTTCTTCGCTCTGGTGTCTGGTGCTGGTGCTGGTGGCAAAGCGGGGCATTGAGTTCCGCCATTCAACACGCAATGCCTCCAGAATTCGGCGGAAAGTGGAAAACGGAGTGTCTTAGCTCCGTTAACCCTATTACCGGCAGCGATACGCCTTTCTACATCCTTCTTGTATGTTCCAACTCTACTGTACCCAAATATGCCACTTCATTAACTTGTTCTAAAATGGTTTTAGATATTTATTTGTCTTAAGAATACTTTAATTACTTACATGAGACAATAACTTATTACGACAATAATTCGTTAGTCACATTACACTAAGTTAGTAGGTTTATGCTTTACTGACAAATGAAATGATAAATGAAGGTAGATAGAACATTTGTACGGAAATAAGATCAAATGTCAACAAACAATGAGTAAATAGAATATGTCTATTATATTGTAACATTTTTAGTAAAGGAAATTTCGATGGGAGATCATCCAATTTAATAAGTTGCTACGTAGACGACAGAACCAATTTATTGGATCCAACTTGAATTTCTTTTAAACGTTGGCATCCCATTGAATTCTAAGAATTCGAGTCGTTAAATCGATTTTAATTTGTCTATCCAAATTAAAATCGATTTTACGCAAACTCGTTCTCTTTTCGAATGCAATTTGAAAGTACCTATATTTTTTTTATTATTTATTTAAAATATTTTTCACTGTGACGTTTACTGAATAAAAAATTACAAACTGCGTGTTTTTCTTTATTCCACTTATTTGTATGTGTTTGTAAGTTCATTCTAAGAGTAGGAAGTCTCTATATAAAAATGTTTTTGACGCCTTGTGTATAATTAAAAAAAAATATTGCGAGATATTATATTATTAATAACGTTTTTTTAATATATAAAAGTAATAATTACTCAATTTAATACCTTATTATGACAACAATGCAATTAAGTAGTTAAATCCAAGCACATAGTTGCTTTGTGGATTTAATGTTTTTTATTGTATGAAGCACGAAACGCCATGTTTTGTTCCCAATTATAAAAATTCGTAATATAAAACATTATGATTTATACACTCATCAAATATTTTTTTAATAATTTTAACATTCATTCATTTAACCTCATGAATTATTCAAAACCTAACTAATTAAAACTAACTAAACTAGACTAATTATAATTTAATATTTAAATTAATGTGTATTCCCAAAATGATCCCACATTCCCACATTAGATAATGAAAAAAAACTGATGTGACGTGAGAAAACGTTTGAATTGTTTGAAATCCTTATTAAAAATAAGAAATTCATTTAAAACAACAAATGAGTCACCGACCTCTGCTTATTGAATCACTTTGTTCATTTGTTATTGGAATGTTTTTAAGGCTTTGTTTACACATATTGTTCACATGATTTTAGCGAGGTAACCATTTTTGTACAAATGTTGTTTTCCAAACTTGAGATTAATGCTAATTAAAAAGACTTTTCCAGGAAATATCTATTTAGAATTTGCAAGCACCAGTAGGCGGTTAAGGCGAGCCTTGTAAGTTGTAATACTTGAAGCTAGGCCATAGATTGATCGCGTGTGTATGTATTTCCATTTTCCTCATCTTTTAAAACAGAATATAAGATTTTGAGAAATAAAGATTTTATTTTCAAAACACATTCAAGTTGCGAATTTTAAGCTAAGGTAATTTATTTCTATTGTTATTTTTAAATTAAATTTTAAGTCATTTTTAAATAATTTTACTTATAAGATCATCTAAGGGATTTTTTGTATAAACTAATTTTAATGTTATTAAGATTATTTACAGTTTAAGTACTATTGCTTACTAAGACCTATATAGTTATAGGTATCTACGACGTACTTTCTGCCACTCAACACTCAAGGTCTCCAGAATTCAGAAAAAAGTAAAGGATAGGCTAAACATTTCTATACGTTATATGTTAGGGAATTATAATCTAAAGGCTAAATATAGGCTTGTGTTTTACTACCAATAAAATTCGACGCGTTTACCAAAATGGATAAATAAATGGTCACCAAATTACGTTTCCTAAAATATTACTAAGTAAATCCAATTTTTCTTATTATTAACTGCCATAAACGAAACTATGGACGCCACGACGGCCTTAATATTGCTGTAAAATAAAAACATCAAAAGCAAAATCAAAAGATGTTTTATTTCCAATTTAAATTATGGATTAACAGAGTAACAAATTATTAATTTACTTATTTTAGATGACGTCAAACTAATGGTTTTTGATTGTAAGTAATATTAATTTTCGTGCAAGATATTATTACGCGACCATCTGTTTTGAGAAACAAAAATAATATTTGTACAATATGTGTAATTATTATAATATTTGTTTGCTTATTTTGATAATATATGATATACCTTAGGACCCTAGTTAATTCAATTTTTTTGGACTTATTTATAATAATTGGTGCTCAGGCTTCGGATCCTAAAAATATTTCTGGTGATCGTCTAAATTGTACCCCTAAATATATAGGTACGGCACTATTCAAGTATCAAGTAAAAGTTTTTTTTTTGCAATGATTAAAGCAAGCAAATAATTATATTTGTAAATACTTTCTAATATCTTGTTCTATTAAATTAAGATATAACAAAGTAATCCTCTAATGAACTTAATTAGTAAGAGTTAAAAATATTAAAGTTAAAAAATATTATTAATGCAAACAGGACTTTAAATATATTCTTATGTTATTCGATATTAATTAAGTTTATTTACTTTTATTTATTATTTGAGGCCGTCACAAGGGTGTGATTATTACGCGACGGTTACGGATTCGATCCTCACTCGAGGGAATTAATTATTAGTTATTAATATTTTCATTTATTCGCTCTTGCACCAAAGCAAGAGCCCCGCGATAAGTCCCGCCACTCAACACTCAATACTTCGAAAAATTCGGCGGAAAGTGGGGAACGGAGTGTCTTAACACTAGGTTCTCACTGCTTATTCTGCTGTTCGCGGGATACTGCGGGAACATAAGTTGCTTTGATTTATTTATTAATTAGGTATCTATTTAATTAAAACATATTAATTATACAATTTCTATTTATACATATTTAAATAACAACGTACTTACGTAAATATGATGAAAGCCTCGCTTTAATTATATTATATCTTAATGTTAAAAAAAATCGTAAAAAAAATAGATTTAAAATAATTTGTGAAGGAAGTATCTACATAACTAACGTCCGTACTCGACGTAACAATCACCTTAACTTCATAGAACTTAGAAAAATAGATACTTATTAACATAAGGCATTGACGAAATATACGTATGCTACGTAATTATGTAAAGATTATTTTATATAACAATTTGTGACGAGGAGGCATTGCATGTTGAGTGGCGGAGCTCAACGCCGCGCTTTGTGTCAGCACCAGAGTGATTAAATTAAAATTTATCTTATAATAAAATTATAACTAATCGGTGTCTGTACATGGAAGATAAATGAGAAAGACTATTACTGAAAACATTTTATCGATGTAGTAGAACCCAAAACAATAAATTTTAATATTTTTTCTGTGTGTGTGTGTGCCGAGCCAAACGGCTTACCTTTCAATATATATTATAGAACCTATTTAAATGAAGTTTTCACAGTTGGATTCTGACAAGCTTCCATTAATATATAGATAGGGTTTGTTTATATATTAATGGAAGCTTGTCAG
>JAEBDU010013364.1:2873-88620 GCA_016802625.1 Heliconius numata | reverse complement strand
CCACCCAAAATGATATAGAAATTATTACCGCTGATTTCCGAAACTGTAGTGTCACATCAATCTATAAACCCCCAAACATTCCCTTTGGCCCAATCGACATAAAAATTACTGATCACCCAGCTCACATTATTATTGGAGATTTTAATAGCCATAGCTCGTCCTGGGGCTATTCCTCTACTAACAAAGATGGTGAGGCGGTTGAAGCCTGGGCTGAAGCTAAAAACTTCACCCTACTACATGACTCTAAACTTCCAGCATCATTTAACAGTCGAACTTGGCACCGGGGATATAATCCAGATCTTATATTTACAAGTCAAAACATCAGTTCCTTATGTAAAAAGAGAGTTCATGAGCCCATCCCACACACGCAACATAGACCTATTTCCTGCCAAATTCAAGCAGCGATTACCCCTGTTGTGGTTCCCTTTAGAAGACGGTTTAATTTCAGGAAAGCCAAATGGCGAGCCTTTTCTGAGTACGTGGAGTCTAAGCTGATAGATGTAGAACCAACCCCGCAGAACTACGATTTATTTGTGGATATCATCTGGGAATCAGCTCGTAAGCACATACCTCGCGGCTGTCGGTGCCTGTACATCCCAGGCCTTGAGGATCAGTCTGCTAAGCTGCTTTCTACCTATGAATCGCTCTACACCAAAGACCCCTTTTCTGAGGACACCATTCTGGCTGGAGAGGAACTAATGCGGACTATTGCTGAAAGCCGAAAAAATAGCTGGGTTCAGCTTGTATCTTCCGTTGACATGACTCATAACAGCAAGAAGGCATGGAACACCATTAAAAAGCTAACTGGCGACCCCCCAAATGCTACAAACTCTGGTCAAGTAACTGCCAATCAAGTTGCCCATCAGCTTCTTTTAAATGGAAAGCCACCCCACCGCCTGCCCAGGGAACCAAAGCCGCTTATCACACCGACTGACAATACCGATGCCATCAGCAAACCCTTTGTACTAGCCGAAATAGTAGCATGCATTAAATCCTTAAAAAATGGAAAAGCGGCTGGTTTGGACGACCTTACTACGGAACAAATTAAACACTTGGGTCCCGTAGCTATCTCATGGCTATTAGCAATGTTTAACTCATGCCTTAAACTCTACACAATCCCAAAGGTCTGGAGGCGGGCCAAAATCATAGCTCTGTTAAAACCAGGTAAAAGCCCAGACGATCCGAAAAGTTTCCGCCCCATATCGCTATTAAGCCATACATTCAAACTTTTTGAGAGGATGCTTTTAAACCGCCTGACGCCTTTACTTGAGAAACACCTAATCCCAGAGCAAGCTGGTTTTCGTCCTGGCAAGTCCTGCACTAGGCAAACTTTGAATCTTGTACAGGCTATTGAGGATGGATTCGAAAGCAGGAGAATAACTGGCGTTGTCTTTGTTGATTTAACAGCTGCATATGATACCGTCAACATTCGTAGACTCCTAGTTAAAGTTCACAACATAACTAACGATCAAGGCTTCGTCCGCATACTAAGAGATATCTTAAACAACAGAAGATTTCAGGTTCACCTTAATCGTAACAAAAGCAGGTGGCGCAGTCAGAAAAATGGCCTCCCACAGGGGAGTGTCTTAGCCCCGGCCTTGTTTTCCATTTATACCAATGATCAACCAAAAACTCCAAACACCCGTCAAATCCTCTATGCCGATGACCTTGCTTTGGCTGCTCAGGCGCCATGTTTTGAGGAGGTGGAAAGTTTGCTGAAGACAGCCCTAAGCGCACTCGACTCGTACTATGACGATAACGCCCTTAAACCCAACCCGTCTAAAACTCAGTCGTGTGCGTTCCACCTGAGGAACCGTGAAGCAAATAGGCCTCTTCAAATATCTTGGCGAGGTGCTCATATTCAACACTGTCCACAACCACGATACCTGGGAGTTATACTGGACAGGTCTCTAACATTTAAAGCTCACTGCCTGTATACCAAACAAAAAGTATGTGCAAGAAATAATCTGCTCCGTCGGCTAACGAGAACACAATGGGGGGCATCTCCGCACGTACTTCGTACAACAGGCCTCGCTCTATCTTTCTCTGCAGGTGAATATGCGTGTCCAGTTTGGCACCGTTCCGCTCATGCTAAGGAGGTGGACATAGCATTAAATGAGACTTGTCGAATAATTACTGGTTGCCTTAAGCCCACACCACTAAATAAGGTCTACCCTCTGGCCGGAATAGCGCCTCCTAAGGTTCGACGTGAGGTGGCATGTTCTGTCGAAAAAATGCGTCGGGAAAAAGACCCTCGGCACCCACTCTATGGATACACCGCACCTCGTGCCCGCTTGAAAAGTCGCCACAGTTTTATTCAAGCTACCAAAGCTCTAGATTGCATTCCGAGTCGCGCTAGGGTACGGTTATGGCAGACAATCTACCCGCCACCTTCAGGCTTTGTCCCCCCCAAAGAGTGCCTACCCGCAGGTTACAACTTGCAGTGGCCTACATGGAAGTCACTTAATCGCTTACGGAGCCAGGTTGGCCGAAGCAATGAGTTTCTCGTGAGATGGGGGTACGAAATGAGTGATAAGTCACCCTGTGACTGTGGCGCCGACCCACAAACGATGGCACACTTACTCTCCTGCCCGAAATGTCCATTCACCTGCTCACACGACGATCTGATGGAGGCAACAGATGCCGCTGTCGACGTGGCTAAATACTGGCAAAATATGATATGAATTCTCCAATCATTGACACGAAGAAGAAGAAGAAGGGTTTGTTTTATTACAATCTGTTATTATCAGCTTCACGCTGTATCCCGCACACAGCAGGGAAGGCAGAGGGAACCTAGTGTTAAGACACTCCGTTCCCCACTTGCCCCCTTTTTGCCGAAAGTTGGAGGCATTGCGATTTGTCTGTTGAGTGGCAGAACTCAACGTGGCGCTTTGCCTCGACACCAGAGTAAAAAAATGGAAATATAAACGTAAATAAATATTTCATTTCCTCGAGTGGGGATCGAACCCACAACACTCGCGTTACATTCACACTTTTGTGCCCCTGCGCCACGACGGCCTCAATCAATATAACCCTGTGCCGATATGAATAACCAAAATAGAATAATCTTGTTATAGCAATCATTCAAATGCACATTTAATAATATTTACTTTATATCAGGCTAATATTTAAGATCTACCCTGCAGTAATGGCACCAATAAAAAAACCTAAATATCTATATATATAATATAAACGGATATGTTCCCATTGACTGAGGTATAGAAGCACGCACAGCTGTAACCGCTGATGGTAGAAACGTGAAACTTGAACAGATGTTTATTTTCATAATGTGAACACCCACTATGGGATTTTTAAAAAAAAAATATTTTGCAGGAATGAAATAGGGGTTGAAAATTAGTATGGAAAAATCTTTTTATAACATTTTAAATTCAGACTTTTACAAATATTTCATTGACCACGTTTTTCACGGTTTGTAAGTATTCACCCCCTAAATTGAAAATAATTTAATAAGTATATTACATAAATATTCGTATAGTTCACGCGGGCCAAGCCGCCCGAGTCCGCTAGTTTACTATAAGGATGCTTACACTTACTTATCATTTTGTCTTTCAATTCATAACGTGATTTTTAAACAGGTTGGAAACAAAAAGTCAACAGAATTCCCATATTTTATTTTTCATTTACTTAAAAGCATGTTTCATTTTAGAATAAAACAATTTACATTCAATAACACATAATTTAAGGTGAAGTGACTTGTTTATAACATACTGTACAAATGAAGTCCAAAGACCACAAACAAGCTAACTCATAGCTGCTATGTCACACAAAACTTTGTTCACAGATACAAATTGTTATTTGCGACTATAATATATAATATAATAAATCGGACTCGGTTAGTTAAAACAAAGATATCGCCGGCATCAGTGCAGAACATTTCATCTGCGACATAAACAAAAGATGACGTGATAACGTCTTATAAATTGATGAAGGGCGGCTGCACACTCGAAAAACATGACTCAATGTCACGTTCCGCCAGAGCTGAGTGTGCAAGCGAGAGCGCGGGATAGAGAGGCACGATCGTCCCTTAGGACGTTCTGCTTGTGATGCATCTTTATTAATCGGTATAGGTTAATTTAAAAATATATTGTAATTAACGAGTGCAATTAACTTAATTTGAAAATATTGATCATTCAGTGATAATAATGATAATAAAAATATACAATTTTTCATCAGTTTTCTTATTATATTATCACGTAAAATTATCGTAGATAAGCCGACTTTAGAGACAACCAGTTTTTTCGTGAAAATGTTTACTTGAACTATCCCTCTCTATAGGGATGTAATGATAACTTAGCGTATACGCTCGTAAAAGTATACATATCGCTTTTAAGATCGCTTTTACAACACTCTGTAAAAAAAATTTTTGCTAGCTAGACTTGACCTGCACTGAAACCGACGATACGTATAAAAAAACTAAGATTTCTTCAATAACAAAAATCCAATCTAAGAAGCTATCGCACTTCCGCTGTTACAGGGCCGCCAACATCTAATGTCAAAAATATACTTTACAAAAATATTCCACCCACACATTAAATTACTGGAGATCGTTTTTTTTTCTAAATAATAGCCGCATCACAGCCGGAAGTGGATATTAATTTGACATTCAAATATCCAACGTAAAAAAAACGCTTTAACAAAGACAAGTGATTTATTTATTTATATTTTTGTTAATAAATATTTATTGCACTCGCTACACTATAATGAGTTATCTATCAGCTATATGTATAGAAATGAATCGCCGAAATGTATGCATGTACGCGTATAACTTCCGAACGACTCCACCAGATTGTATAGTTCTTTTTGCACTATGTTTGTTATTGTCAGAACAAGGTTTGTGTATAAAATAATGTTTTTTTTTAAAAGAAAGAAATAGATTTTTTTTATTTGTAATTTGTATATTTTATTTTTGGGAATTTGTATTTATCTATATATAAAAGGACTTGTTCCCACTGACTGAGATAAGACGCACGCACAGCCGTAACCGCTGATGGTAGAAACGTGAAATTTGGACAGATGTTTACTTTCGTAATCTGGACATCCACTAAGAAGGGATTTTGAAAAATATTTACGCTAAAGGCATGAAATAGGGGTTTAAATTTTGTATGGAATTATTTTTAAATCGGAACCGATTTTTATAAATTTTGAAATTCAAACTCTTGAAGATATTTAATTGAACACATGTTTCATGGTTTTTTAGAATTGACCCCCTAAGGGTGCAAATAAGGTGATGAAAGTTTGTATGGAAAATTCTTTAAATCGCCACTGATTTTTATAAAATTTGAAATCTGGACTCTTAAAAATATTTCATTGAACACGCGTTTCATGGTTTATTAGAATTCACCCCTAAATAAGCAAGCGAAGCTGTGCGCGTTCGCTAGTATAATATATTTGGGGAGAGTCAAAACCGCATAACGAAACAAGCGAAACCGCGGGTAAAAGATAGTATGCAATAGAAAAAATCATTTCTACACTTTAGTAACATATGAAGTCCCTAAATATCATTGTAAACACGTTTACATTGAATAAGGCACTGTAGACTTTGGAAGCACTCCCTTACAACCTTTTCGTACGCCGATTAACTCCCATGTTATTTAGATTTATATAAACAAACACACATTAAGCGACCTACCAAGATAAATACAATATGAAAATATAGTGACATATCACTATCGCAAATCCTATCTCATAAATAATTTCTCTAGTTACAAAAATAGTACACAGTGTATATGAAAACGTCATCCCATCGGGCTCAGCACCATGTTTGCACTGCTTACACTAATATGATACATTTAACTTAAAAAATACATAACGATACAAAATTACAACATTATCACCGGGATTATTAACAGTTCACTACTATTATTTTCTTTGATAGAGAGTCGAGGCACTCAAAATTCAACGCAAGTGTCCAATCACTCATACATACACCGGGCCCTGGTTGTCGTTGTCGTCTAAATTAATTTTGTTCGTATAGCCATCGTCGAAGAATCTTCTGAATGTAAATTCGAAGAATCCATGGAAAGTTTTCCCATTGTCCAACAATTCACTATCAGATTTGTTTGAGTCGGAGCTACCGGAGTTACGTAACTTGTCTGGATCTATGGGGTCAAAGTTTGATGTGTCTGTAGGATAGTCTATCCTCGGTATATATGGGGCTATTTGCCTTCTCAACCCCTTTTCGAAATCAATGCTTTTAAGGAACGGGTGGTTTTTCACTTCGTTGGCGTCCTTCCCGAGTCTTATTTCTTGGCCAGAGCAAAGTTGCAATATGAGATCTTTGCTCTCGCGTGAAAGATTCGCTGCATCGGGTATGGAGAGTGTATTCTCCCAGTTAATTACCTGTAATTGAAAAATGTACATCTTACATAAAAATTGACAGAAATGTTTAAGCGGACAGAAATGTTTCAGTGCTGGGTTATCTCTGTCTATTATAAAGAGATATTTTCTTTAAAAATGAAACATCATTTATAATTAATACGTAAAGTAAAAAGTTTGTGCCCCTTTTTATGAATATTATTGAGGATGAAATTAGGCTCAGTTACTAAAATAATAATAAAAATACATTAAATTATTAAAATGAACATAACACGCACTATAATTAGTTTGACAATATACACTTTTCTATAAAGTGACATATACTACACGTCAATTGGTTTTTTTGTATATATAATAATAAATACTATATGGACTAATAAATTTTCTCAAAACAAAAATATTTTGTCCTTAGCTACTATATTACAAAGAAGTAAAAAAAACTATAAATAAAAAAAGCCTACCTTAAGTTGAGTTTCAGCCGGCGTGGCCGCCAAGAAAGGTGGTGAGCCAACCAGCATTTCATACAAAATTACTCCCACAGACCACCAGTCACACAACTGCGTATATCCGGTCCTCTGTAATACTTCCGGTGCTATGTAATTTGGGGTTCCCACTAGGGAATGGGCTAGACACCGCTGATGTTCCCTCTTACGCCGCCTTTCTAAGGGTTTTAGCTGGTGACACCGACATTCACCCATGGCGCCCCATTCACCATCGACGGGATCCATTGAGTCTTGCCGCCCGTGGTCTGGAATTTAGAAATATTTTTATTAGTTAGTAGCGTTTACTAAGATTCGAGCCCTTGGTCAAAATAAAATATCTAAGATTTGTGTAGGACAAATAGTCGATTTAAGAGTGTCACAACCGATTAAGTAAGTTATCAGGAGAAACTTAAAATCTTTTTAAAAAATACTTTTACTCACCATTCCTCTGATAATATTTAGAGTTGTGCGTCCACCTGAAGCCCGTGCACAGACCGAAATCCGTCAACTTGATGTGACCATCGCGGTCTATGAGAATATTGTCAGGTTTTATATCCCTATGAATAAATCCCATTTTGTGCACACTCTCCACCGCGCACGTAAGTTCCGCTATATAAAACCTCGCCAAGTTCTCTTCGAAAATGCCTAATTTTATTAAAAGCGACATCAAATCTCCTCCTGGTATGTAGTCCATGACGAAGTATAAATTATCTTTATCTTGAAAGCTATAGTACAGCTTCACGACCCACTCGTTATCGGCCTCAGCTAGGATATCTCTTTCAGCCTTGACGTGTGCCACTTGGTTTCTCTTTAGGACATCAGCTTTTCTAAGGGTTTTCATGGCATAGAGATGACTAGTATCGATCTTTCTCACAAGCGTCACTTCCCCAAACGCGCCAATACCAATGGGCTTGATTTTCGTGAACATAGACTTGTCCATTTTTGCTCGCTTTAATCGTATGTAATTGGATTCCTTTTGGGACAACATCTTTCTCATTTGATCCTGAGCCTCCACGCTGAGGCCGATTTTGTTCATTTCTTTCTCCAACTGCATACGACGGTACGTACGCTGCTTGTAACTTTTAAGAATGTTCTCGACATGCTGTTCCATGAAGAATTTAAAAGCTTGTGGGGAATAATTTCTAACTTTACAGTCTCTTCTTTCATCTTCTTTTTCTTTACTAATGTTCTTTCTTTCAGGTATGGGCGATTGGTGTCTGATCTTCTCCGAACCGCCCTTTGGTCGCCTTTCTGAAGACCCATTCGAACTTTTATCTGAACCAGATGGCGCATCTTTAAGTAAGCTGCAATTTTGGTTGGGACACTTTATTTCCATTTGCGACGTTTCACCCTTGACGTCACAGTTGTTCGAGAACTTTTTATGTAACGGCGAATGGTGGGAGTTGACTGTCGTGGTGTTATCGCTTGGATTACCATATGGCGGAGGAGGTATGGGATGCATGCCTCTCTGTACGGCCAGCGCTTGCATGGTTATCGCGTAGCTGGGAGGTTCTGTGGTAGGGACGGTGGGTGTAGTGGCAGTCGGTATGACGGGTGGGGTCGACCCGGGGGAGGACGGCTTAGGCGCTAGGGGGTAGCTCGGGGGTGTCTGCGCCTGCTTCTGCTGCATCGAACTAGCATACGACGGGGGCGGCGGTTGGACTACAGAACTGGCCACAGGCGGAGGTGCGACCGGGGCTATTGCCGTTTGCAACACTGGCTTTTGGACCTGCGTGCTCTTCACCGATTGCATTATGATCGGGGGCTGGACCGCTTGCCTCGCTGTCCACGCCTGGATAGGCGTAGGGCGAGTCATGCCGGAGGCTGAGCCTGTGGACTGTGTCACGGTTATAGGACTGGGCGAGCCAGCTGATGTCCCACCTGAGTAAATCCCCGACGACGGACTTTTTCTATAGTCTTGGGACTGCGTGGGGCTTTGTCGGTTCTGAACGGACACAGAGTAGGGAGGTGGAGGAGGAACTCCTGGGAGAGGGTACGGAGGTGGTAATTCTGCACCTCCTGCAGTTTGAAAGATGCTCAGTGCTTGTATTTGTTGTGAGAACTGTTGCTGAGCTTGAGGTCCATTTTGGACTATCATAGGCTGCCTCGCAGGGGGTGCAGGGGCTCCGGACGCAACCGGACTCGTACCCCGCGCGGGAGGCAAAGGAGGCGCAGGTGATATTCTCTTCATGTACTGTTGCACGGAAGGCGGTACGGGAGGCGTAGACGGACATCTTGGCGGCGGTGGTGGCGGAGGCTCTGAGAACCCCGACGGCGAATACTGTCTACTCAATTTCTCGTGAGGTAAAGGGGGAGCGTCAGACTGCCGCGGACTATCCGATCTAGAACTACCCGCTCCAGAGTCGAGCGCCGGACTTCCTCTATGTAAATTTATTTCCCGTTCTAAGCTAGGTTTCCTTATAAGCTTCGTGCTAAGAACACTTAAATTACTCGATTTCAGTACACCATTCAGAGGTTCTTGCTTCTTTGAAAGATAATCGAGTGCTGCGTCAAACCGCCCACCCGTATACTTAAGGGCTTTGACAGAGTGATCCTAAAACAACACAAATAAAAATAATATTCTTATTAAAAATTATTAATTTAAATAAATAAAATTATAGAAAGAGAAAATATTTTTAACATTTTTAAAGTTCACACTAAGTAAAGATTGAAAAATATTTGCAGAATACATTAAACAATCAGATATGCATTCTGATATGCAGGATTGAGTCCTGCTACATATTTTTTTATACATTTACTAAGAAAGATATCACTCATAAGATACCAATTAAAATAAACATAATGTATGTGCAACAACACCAGAATAGTTTAATAAAAATAATAAATATTTGTATTTATTTTTTACATGGAACATGAGTCAATAAAAGTCATATTTATTGTTTTTTTAATAATATCACCCAAAGAACACACAAATAAAATCTAGATAGAATACAATATTAGATGACAAGAATAAAAATTACTGACAGCCCTCATAGACTAATTGTCTACTAAGAGTAAAGAGAAGGCTGTCACGGCACAGTGGCACAAATTCGATTTGGGGAATTAAATATTTAATATTTTAGTTACTAGTAGATTAAATATTTAATATTTTAGTTACTAGTAGAAATCTTGGATACATTTTTAAAAGACTAGCTAATATAATATATGGTTGCCAATGTCACAGGACCAGGCTGGATGTGAATGGCCCTGGATAGAAAATTAAAAAGGGATTGAAGTAACATATAAACCTACTTCAATCTCTTTCTAATTTTCTATCGAGAAGGGGTTAACATTGAAATTAATTAACCTTAAAAAAATAACATTTACTTTAATATAATTAAATATAAGCACCAACAACTAACAGCACACATAAAAATATACACATAATTTTTCAATAGAGGAAAATAAAAAACTTTATTATTATAATGCATAACTAATACAGTGCATATTTTGTGTTATTTAAATTCATTTTTGAATTTAATATCTACTTAATGTTAAAATGAAATGTTTAATGTTATATTTATCTATATATATAAAATCGAAAGGTCACTCACTCATCACGAAATTTCAGAATCTACAAGTGCTAGAAATCTCAAATCTTGCATAGGAGTTATTTATAGGACGTAGGTGCTCGCTAAGACGGGAATTTGCAATATTCGACTTCTAAGGGGTTCTTTTTGGGATTGAAAGTTTGTATGAAACTTTGTTACTACAAATGCTAGGAGTCTCAAATTTTGCATGGACATCACTTATAAGATGTAGGTACTCATGGAGACAGAAATTAATTCAATTTTATGACAAAGGAAAAAGTAATTGTTATAGTGCTACTAATGAAATTTAAAATTATTAAGTAAATAATATTTATTAGGTTTTATTGGTGTAGTGGGCAGGTCTGCTTGTATTTATGACAGGTTATGGATTTGAATCCCACTCAGGAGAAAAATGATATATAAATTATTTTAAATTCCCTGTTTCCAAAGACAAAGGGCTGCAATAAGTTCCACTATTCAATACACAATGTCCTGAAAATTGGGCAGAAAGAAGGGAATGGAATATCTGAACATTATGGATACCCACTGCCTACCCAGCTGTATAAGAAAAAATGTAAACCAATAATATTTAAATAGTACTCACTTCATCATAACCCAATGCTATCAGCTGATTTAGTGACTGAGGCAATACACTCAAGTCCTTATCCAGCCCATTTCCAGATGTCGAACTGAAGCCAGAACTGACGCCCGAACTAACAGTGCTGGCGGCAGAAGAACCAGGAGGTTCCAAGCTTCCATTGTTAGCGAATGGCAGTAATGAGTTACGTATTTCGGCAAGCGCTTTCTTGTTGTACCCTGATGAGCGCGTAGCCGTCTTGCCGGGCGCCGGCGGGTTCATGGCGCCCGCGCCCGTGCGCCGCACTTCTCACCCCACCCCTCCCATCACACGAGCACCCTGCTCCGCACACTCACAGTTCGCATTTAATATTCAATATTTGCACTTTTATTACAATTTTATTCCAAAGTATTATTTCTTCTTAGTTATGTATATTTCTTTTCAAATGTTTACTTCAATTGACATTGTATTTTGATTTTATTTGATTGTCACTGTAAAAGAAAAAACACTATATAATATAATAATAAAATGGTAACTATTTTAAAACATTCAGTATTTTGGTAAAAAGCTATCCTATAAGTTTTAAATGCGATAATAATAAATAAATACTAGAATAAACAGAACTCCAGGATCAATAAATAAGATATAAATTTCAACCATATAACGTTAGTTTAAAGATTATTAAGTAACCAAATGTAAATAAATTAATATTATTTTGAAAAGAAACGGAATTTACAGTAGCAAACTCTTCGTACACTCGACACGATTCAATCTGACATACAGCTAAGGAATGCCAAAATTAGAGTCAGCTTTGTTTAACATATATTAGCGAGCAGAAGTATTAATGTACTACGTTGCAATAGAATCTAATTACCTGATTTTCTTTATTCTTTACGAATCCAAATGTAATTCCCAAACGTCATAATCCCGTAAAATGAAAATGTATTAGAATGCTCTCACATTACCGATGACATCTTTCTTGCACACCACAAAATATGATTACAGAATAAATTTTCATGCATATACAAGACAGTACTCAATAGAATATATTTTGCCCTTAATGTTAGAGTATGTTGAACGAATTATGAAAACAAAGAACTCTAAAACACAGACATGCAAGTTGGCAAACCATACAAAGCGACCATTTTGAAGAATTACCACATTCCATAGTGTGTCCGTAAAAGCTACGCCAAAGTGACATTTACGGTTCATAATAATATTTACGATTCATACATATATTTACGGTTTTTCTGTACATTTATTAAATTTAATCATTTCTTTTTTACCCTTTTAAAAATATCATATTCACGTTAATTATATTTTGTATTATATAAGTTACGTATTGGATTTCGTCCAATAGAAGCAAAAAATTTCTAAGTCTGGGCTATTAATAAAACATATTACTTAATTTTTTTTAGCTAATAAAAGTTTTAACGAAATATATTAGAGTGAAAATATTGATATAATTAAATAGCACTATTAACGCTATCAATGAAATATCATAAAGATATGATATGATATTTATAAGAATAAAGTATGGACTATGTACAATGATGTAATCTTTACGGTTTTTTTACCTTTAATTATTTACATAACAAATTTTCTTTGTGCATTATTCGATAAATTATTAACAATATATTAAATGTAACATTGTGTATGATAGGCCTTGGAATACCAAGTCCTGATATTAAAATAAAAATACCTGTATTGCCATAAATATTTTGATTTATTAAAACGTTTGTCAATTTAATGTCAAAATCAGGTGTTCATAGCGTTCCGCGTTGACGATGATGAATATTTAAAGTTTAGGCTCATATTGTGAAAAATGATATTACATTCAAAATATTCAATATAATATACTAGTTCACCTACTTACATAAATAACATTTAATTATACATTTTTATAAAAGAATGTTTCGAATCTTTATCTCGTTTACTGTATTGCTATTTTTATCAAATTATGTGGCACCAGAAGAAAGTGCTGTGTACGAATATGGACCAGATAATTTTAAACAACAAATAGAAAATATGGACGGAAACTTTATTATGTTTTACGCGCCATGGTATTGCTTTTGTATTTTTCAAGTGTTGTTTAATTAATGATATTAATAATACTACAAAAATTGTATTCATGTGCAACAGGTGCAGTCATTGTACAAAATTTCATCCTATTTGGTCGGAATTGGCAGAACTAGTAAATACGAAAGAGTCAAAATTTGCCATAGCACAAGTTGATTGTACAATATATGCTAAATTGTGTCATGAAAATGATATAACAGGTACAGAAGACTAATAAATTGATAATGAAAATAATTAAATAAATTATTATACGTAATTACACACGTAATTTTATATTCTATGTATATTTTTAATTAGGGTATCCAACACTTCTCTACTTTCATAAGAACTCATTTTCCCCTGTGGAATATAAGGGTGCCAGAGACTTACCATCATTGACACTTTTCCTGAGTGAAGTTTTTACTATGAAATCTGAGGTAATTTGCTTAACAATTAACCTCAATTTTTTTATTCAATGAACCTTGTTAAAAAAAATACTTTAAACATAATTCTATTTTGTTAAATTAAAAGGGTCTGGGAGTGGAAGAAACTGAAGATGTGATAATTCACAGTGGTTTGGCAAATTTACATGATCAAAATATTGAAAAGTTTTTATCGAAAGGACAACATTTCGTCATGTTTTATGCTCCATGGTGCAAAGCTTCCCAGGTGTGTTTTTTACTTATAGCTTTGGATCAAGTGATTTCTTATTAAATATATTTATACTAATACTTATTTAAAAAATAATTCTACTACTCTAACCACTAAGCCATACAACAAGTTATGTTGAAATTCTTATATGATTGTTACTAGTTATTTATGTTGTAAGCATGTTCTAATGTGATGTCATAATTTTTGCACATTTTCTTAATAAGTATTTTTCTTTCGTAAGTGTGGAATAACACTTTAAAAAATGTTAAAAAATACAGTACTGTATTAATTATGCAAAGGTTGATGAAAGGTGAAGGTTGACTGGATGACCATATGCTCACCCAACTCGCAAATTATTGCCCCATGTTTATTATTCCACTTAGTATAATACTTCATTGGACAGACAATAAACTAGATTTTGTCACATTAACATAAAATCTTTTTAAAAACACCTAACTGTAAGCATGTTTAATTTATCCAAAACATAATAATAAACAAATATCAATTTTTCATCAATACCATTTACACTCAGGTCATCTGCTTATAGTCTTGCGACTGATTGCAGATTTAAATACTACTAAAAAATATCAATTCAAGATTTTTTAAGTGTCATTATTTTTATGTTTAATTCCTATATCCCTTTGTTACTTGATATAATAAACAACAATACTGTAAAAACAGCTATACTTTATAAAATACTAGTTAAAATAATTATAAAATGTGTTTTTTCAGAGATTAGCTCCGACATGGGCAGACTTGGCAGCACATTATGCTCACAATGAATATATTCAAATTGGTAAAGTCAATTGTTTAAACAGTGAAAGCAGCTGTAAAAATTTTGATATAAAACAATATCCATATTTGCTTTGGGTGGTAAATGGAAGAATTGTAAGTACTTTTATATATGATTATTTATTCTTTATTCATTAAAATATTCTCTATCTCTTTATATATTTGTAAGTCTTAATCACAAGCATTTCTACTCAAAAAATTATTACAAGGGGTGTTAATTTCCACAACCCAACATACAATATCTCAAATATTATACAGATAGTGGTAAACAAAGTGTTAAGTGATTTTACCTGACTTCGCTTGGTATAGAATGAATGAGCTTGAAGCAGACATTAAAAAATTATTAAAAGAATTATTTTAATAATACAGATGGGTGTAGCCGAAGCTGACACATTAGAAGATCTAAAGGCTTATGTAGAAAAAATGGCGCTTGTAGAAAATCATGATCCAGAAAAATTTTTGAAGAAAAAGAAAGCATTGCCAGTGGCCAGGATATCTGAGGAGACATTTGAAACATTCTTGGAGAATGATTTAGTTTTTGTCAATTATTTTGCCCCTTGGTAAGCAATTTGGGAGTATTGTTTATTATTAATACTTTAATTCAATATCTGGATGCGTAATTGGAGAATTTCCGCATCGATCTAAACATCGGCTTTTGTTCAATTTTGTATTGTAAATTTTTTTTTTATACTACAAATAATATTAATTGTTTACTTGAAGCTGTTGTGGCGCAGTGGCATAAGCGTTTGACCGTAAATTCGAGTGCCACTCGGGGATTTGAAATATTTGATATGTTCATTTACTCGCTCTGGTAAGAAGGCAAATCGCGGCGTTGAGTTTCGGCACTCAACAAGGAATGCATCGAAAATTCGGCTAAAGGTGCAGAATGATCTTCCACTCAGCCTGTTTACGGTCAGATCCTGTCAAACTATATATAAATAATTCAAAGAGTACATTAATCTACAATTTTCTTAAAATAAAAATGGTTGAAGAAGAAATAAAAAACGCCTTATACACCACCTTATATCCAGGGGCTGGATACAAGATAGTGAAGAATGAGTACTCTTCCATTGGGGAGCCTCCTCAAAAAGCAAATTAACGATCAGTCATTCCATCTAGCAGTCATTCCATCTAGTTGATGACTGATTCCAAAAAAAAAAATAAGAATGGGGATCGAATCCAGCGCGACCGTCGCGTTACAGTCACACGCTGGTGACCCTGCGGCACAACATCCTATTTATATACATTATATTTTATTGTATTTTAAATTTTCCAGGTGTGCACATTGTATGCAATTGAATCCACTCTGGATAAAGCTCGGTGAACAATTCCAAAACGAAAGTAGAGTACTTATAGCGGACATTGACTGTGTTAGGTCAAAGACTATATGCGAAACGGAACAGGTAATTAAGTGTGTGACTGTAAAGGCGATAAGTTGTGGGTTCGATTCCCAATTGAAGAAATAAAAAATCTGATGTCGAAACAAAACGCGGCGTTGAATTCTACTACTCAATACGCAGTCTCCAGAATTCGGAGGAAAGTGAGGAACAGAGTGTATTAACATTAGGTTTCTTCTGCCTATGTAAAAAAAAATTGGAAGTTCCCTTTAAAGATGTAATTAAATGGCAAATTACATATGATTTAATCACAACTCTGAGTGTCTTAAGACTAGGTTCCCTCTGCCTAACCCGAATAATAATAATAAGTTTCAGATTTATATTAGTGTGTTTTACATTGTAGATTGACAGTCTTCCAACACTTATTTTATATAAAAAGAAAAAAATTGTCAATATTGATCATGGAGGGCGTCCGTTAGAAAACCTCATTACTTTAGTCAAAGAACATCTTGGTTCAGAAGATTTGGTAAATGAAGAAATTGCTGCAAATGATGAAACACCAGCCAAAGATGAATTATAAATATATATGTTTATATAGAAAAAATACAGAACTTAAGAAAATAAATTGTTTTTTTTATTCATGCTTACTTGCCTGTAAAAGTATATAAATTGACCAGATTACTATTGCTTCGATGTCATACAAATATATTGAAATAAAAAAGGACAGGCAAAAAAATCATAATCATAGTTTTTTAAATAGTTTTATTTATTTTTAAACATTTTAGTATTTAGTTAAACAGCCAAAGAGCATAGAAATATAAATCTTACAACTACTAATCTAAAGAAATATAAAGAAATTTTAATAAATGTTCTCTCAGTTTCCAAACTTACCTTTATAAGTACTATGTAACTGTACTGTACCTGTAATTGTACTGTGTACAACACACTGTAATAATGGAAGATAATATATTTTTCTATAGGTTTAATGTATTTTCTATTTAATTCTTTGTTTGTCAACAGTATGTGATTGAAAAAAATCTCCGTCAGCCATTGTAGCTTGCCTGTTTATTTGCTTGTGTCTATCCCGTGACACAATCTCTTCTAGGACTTCTCCATCACCTTTTATTAACCTAGAAAACATACAGAACTGAGACACAGCATAATATTCTTTAAGGAAAGAAAAATATATTTATAAAATATGATTATAAGCAAAATGTCAGTCTCTAAATAAATTTCAGAAAGATAAATTAACCTGTATCGGCCAGTTTCTTCATCTTGGACTCTTCGTACAACACTTTGACGTTTCTCCCATTCTTCTTTGGTCATAGGAGCCATAGCTTTTGATTTTTCCATTAATTCTATAATCACAACAAAAAATATTTTAATACCATAAAGTATTCAATTTACTTAACATAAACATATTTAAGTTACCTAGAGGAATATCAGTTGATGCAACTTTATCTTTGGATTTGGTGTCACGACTTCGACTCCGTTCGTCGCGGGATTTCTTTTTTAGTTTTCTTTTTTCTTCCTTTAACTTTTTCTTTAAAATCTTTTTTGTTTTTTTCTGTGCTTCCTTTAGTTTCTTTTTTAATTTACGTAGTTTCTTTTTACTGTCATGGTCTGAATCTGAACTACTACTTGAAGTTGAGCTTGAAGATTCAGAGGAAGAGCGGCGTCTTTTTTTAGATTTTTCTTTACCCATTGTTAATAATAGTTCCGGGTTACTTATCTAGGAAATAGTTAAATTTTTGAGAATATATTGTAAGCACTCTTTCAGAAATATAACGTCAAAATTACGTTCTTTTCAAATGTCAATGTCAAGTAGCTCATCAACGGTTCGCTTTCAGAACGTTATTGATTTAAGCCCTATTTAGAAAAACAATGTAGATTTTTTATCAAAAAGAGGCTGTCTGTGTTTACATAAAAAAATAAACGTACAGTAAGATTTTTTTTTCAGGTAGAGTAGTTTATCTACCCGAAAAAAAGAGTTCATTGTTCTAGATAATTCTCTAGACAAAATATTTTTAAATATCGGAAGAGTACCCACCTCCCACTCAAGTCCTGAACCCACAGCCACAGGCGTCGTGTTTCTGATTGGTAATTGTGTTGTCAAGCATCAATGGCGCGATAATTGAAAATATTAGAAATAACAAAAAAAAGACATCAAATCTTTTCTTACATTAGTATAAACGTTCTAACTTTATTTTAAAAAAATATACCTAATGTTTTATTTATATGAACAATAATCATTTTAAATATTATAGTGAGATGAATTATATTGAAAAAGTTTAGATATGCTTAGATTATTTTGATTAAATGTAAAATATTACTTATAATAGTTGCACCAGCCAGTTGGTACTACATACGCTTAAATTGAGGTTAACTACAAAAATGTTTACATTTTCGCTTAAACCAGGAATAACAACAGTGCTCCAATCTAAAATACTTTTTCAAACTATTACAAAATCTAGCCGTCTGAATAGGTATAATGGGCCGTACATTAAAAGGCGAGGAAGCACAATAGTGAGAACTTATATCTACAACTACATACTATATATAGTTAGCATATAGCAATTTCGCATTGAACGGCGGTGACACGGTACGGGAGTCCCGATGAATAATTGACGGAACGAGCGCGCACGCGCGGCAGCTACCACGTCCCCTTAGATGCTACAGTACTTAACACACATCACTCTCGCTTAACATCGAAATTATCTAAAATCTATATAAATCTTTGATATATAGTAAAAATATGAAATTGTTATAAATTTTTGGTGAGTGTAGTGCAGTTTGTACGATGCAGGCAGGGGGTCCGGACAGCACTGCGGTCTCAGAGGCCCCCAGCAGTGGTAGCGAGGAGTCGGATTGCGAGCAGGGGCCCGAGGCGGACGCAGATGCAGCCCTTACTGAAGAATGGGCTAGAGAATTGCTTGTTGGGGCGGGCGTGGTCGCACCTCAAGAGGTAAGCTCATGTATAAGGAATAATTACAATAAAAAATACGAATTAATTTTTTTATAAATATGTTAGTGGTTTATCGATCCCCACCCGGGGGAATGAGTTATTATTTATTAAACTTTCATTTCTTCGCTCTGACACCAAGGCGAAATCCTGGTTAAGTTAAGTTTCGCCACTCAACACACAATGCATCGAAAAATTCGGCGGAAAGTTGCGAACGGAGTGTCATAACACTAGGTTTCCTTTGCCTACTCTGCTATACGGAGAAAACAGCGTGAAGCTGATTTTGACTTATTTACTGAATTAGACTAATCTAATCCATATTATTGTAGATACGCGTAGAATCCAGAGCAGGTGTCGCAGGAGCACTAAGTCGTGTACTCGCAGTAACTGTTCGCTACGAGGGCAATGGCGAATGCAGGGCTTTACCATTAGTAGTGAAGCTGCCTCCAAGAGATCCCTTCGGCAGACTCTTCGTAGCCGAAGCCCAATTCGATACGAGAGAGATCTTATTTTATACAGAGCTGGCACCAGCTCTAAATAGACTAGCTGAAGAAGCACTGGGCCCGAATGAAGGCTTACCTATACCAAGATGCATCAAAGCAAGATTACCAGGTATTATTATATCTTATTTTTAAAGTTTTATATTTATTTAAATTCAGTTGTGGCGCAGAGGCACAAATGCGATAGGCTGTGGTTCGATTACCACTCGAGGAAATGAAATAATTAATTTCGCTTAGCTCTAGTGTCGAGACAAAACGCGACGTTAAGTTCCGCCATTCAACATGCAACAATGGAAAATGGGGAGTATCTTAACACTTCCTTTCCGGTTTCCTCTGCCAACCACACTGTATGCGGGAAAAGTGACGCTAAAAAAAATACAAATAACTATAGATTTTTCTTAGTAAAATGAAATCATGATTAGTAATAGACATTATGTAAAGCACAATATGTTGTTACATTTCTAAATCATCGTTCTTTTGATTCGTCATTGGCTGAAACAGTGAAAATATTTTTGTCGCAATGCACAAGACACTCGTAAACAAGTTTTTATAGCTACGTTAAAATATTCTCTGATACAATACTTTGAATTTTTTGCATTATTATATTTAGATTATTTTGCGTCTGATTGAAAACGCGACGATTATGAGTTCGATTGCCATTTGGGAGAAAAACCTTTTTTAATTTTCTTATTCTGGTAACACGACAAAGCGCGTTGTTAAGTTATGCCACTAGACACGCAACGTCTCGAAAATAGAGTGGAAAATGGCAAGTTAAGCCTTAACACTATATAGCGTAGAGCTAAAAAAATCAAAATTCATATAATTAAACCCAAATATTATTACATATACTAACAAACATAAAAAATTACATGCTATTTTCAAAGTTATATCGTATCTTAATTCCATTATTGAGCTTGAGCTTACTCTAAGAATTATTAATGTTCAGCCTTTTAGGTATATCGCATTCCATAATGTACGTGACTTGATTACGCCGAATGCCTCCATAATTTAACGTGAACTAGATGAAGTAATAGTTTCTTCGACCGCCTTAATTGCTTTAACAAGGTGATAAATTTATTAGTCGTTTATTCTCATTAAGAACAGAAAACTATGCGGGTTTTTTTAAATATATTACGAGTATTAATTATTATCAAAATAAGAATTTAAATGCACCTAGTAGTAGCACCAAAAGTTATCTAAATGCACCTATAATAATTTTATTTTGCTAAATCATAATTTTTAGTAACATCATTATTAAAATTAATGTTATTCAATTACAGACGAAATTGGTGGAGATAGTGAGTTAGTTTTGGAAGACGTGACGGCCGAAGGTTTCGAATCTGGGGACTTCGCTGAAGGCCTATCAGTGGATAGAGCTAGGGCCGCACTTTATGCGGCAGCGCGACTCCACGCCTTGTCTCTTGCCCTACGTGAACGAGAAGGCCCACTGGATCAACGATTTGATTTCCTATTCCCTTGCGAACGTGCTGCAGCTGGGTATCTTCGTCTCATTCGACGTGGGCTACCTCAACTTGAAGCGTTCCTCCGAGGTCGTACAGATTGTACTGAAGAGGCAGCAGCTGTATCAGCATTAAGTGCCCGAGCACCTTCACTTCTCGATACCTTACTCCGACCAGCAGAACCGGCACCGCTGGCACATGCAGATTTTTGGAGCGGCAATTTATTGTTCAAAGAAAAGGACGGTGAAAGCGAATGCATAGCCCTTGACTGGCAGATGGTGTCTCTAGGAAGACCAATGGATGACGTGGCGTTGTTACTTCTATCTTCTCTTACTCCTGAAATGAGAAGAGCTGCTGGTGATTCCTTAATAGAAGATTACAGCAATCGTCTTGAAGCTGAATGTGCGAGGTTGGGTGCTGCGTCGTCTGGAGCGATCGTAAGAAAAGGCTTGAAGCCTGATTGGCCTAGAGCTGCTCTTAGGGCTCTACTACTTTGCGCAGGAAGTGTCGATGTAGCTTTGGGGGAACCTAGAGCAGAAAGCAGGCTACTGGAAGCAGTCCGTGATCTTCATGGACAAGGAATACTTGCACTAAAACCTGACTCTGATGCGTGAAAAAACGTGTAATTACAACGAGTGCCAAGATATATAATTTATTCGTGAATAATCTGTCAACAGTTAAGTCCAGTTACGTAATTATTATGTATTTGTTGCTATGTATCGAAGCACAACATAATTTTGTGTATTTGTGAATTATTTTTGTATTATTATTTGTGTAGTGACAACATTTTTTTAATGGAGACGCTCGTTGCACCGATGCTACGAAGCGATGCCTAAAGAAAGACTGAATTTACTTAATTAAATCACGTCTATGACCTACATAAGTGGTAATTGTTGTAGGTGACTATTGCTCATGGTAACAAATCGGAAAAGCAAAAATTAGTTTCGGTCTATTGACTATTATTTAAATAAAATAATTATTGGTACCCATTTTAGTAGTTTTATTTAAACATTTTTTTAGCATTTATTAAAGTTATTAAAACCAAAGGTTATACGAGTGACTCGTATAATATATAGATTTTTTAACTTATAAAGCTATGAGTGTCAAAAAAAAACTTTTAATGATCTTCTCTCTATAATGAATAAATATTTTTTCTAAAGACATTATTGTCTGTTCGCACAATAACTTTCATTTAAATAAGAAACCAAAACTAAGATACTTAACAGTAAGACACCTTCCCCTTATCTGCTATTTTGATAAAACTAAACAGATCTCAGTAATAGCGAATAAATAAAATGAAATAAATATATTACTACTTCAAATGGATAAAAAAGCCCGATATAAAATTGGTCGGTGCTCGTAATTTTTTTATTTTTTATTTTTCCCCGAACAAAATATCGAAATGAAAGCTATTAAAAATATCAAAATAAATATTTTTAAAATACTCTGTTTGTTTAATAATTTCACTTTAAAATGTACATTAATTTCTTACAATGAACGTCAGTATTATTATAGATCAGTGCCACATTAACGCTGAGATTTAAAATCAAACTCCTATTCAATTATGTCAATTGTCAAGTGTCAAACACAACATTAAAGTGTCAATTTTCCAAATTGACCTTCGCGTAAATGTTTTAATTATTTTGTTGGAAATGACAATATTTTAGTTAATATTATATATTTGACTATATAGACTTAATAGCGCAAAAACTATGGCTCAATCGAGTCAACTGAACCTGGATATAGAGGGTGACGGTACAGAAGAAAACAGTAATCGTAATAATGCAACACATAGGATGGATCCGGCAGCCAGACCATTGGCCCCAAATAGAAGCAATATAGGCCTTGGGGATCGACTTAACAGTGTCTTCAGAGAAATCCGGCCACTCGTGGAACACGCAAGAATGGTATATTATTATTATTATTATCCAACCGTGACGCAATGTAATGACAATTGCTGTCTACTTAACTGGTTTTAGATATAAAAACATTTTCGCCTTATCATAAATTCTTATGTATTTCACAACATTGTATGTTTACTGCTAAAGCATTTCTAAGATTAATATGAAATAAAGGAATATATTCTTGATAGAATACATTTACATCATTTTGTTCAATTACATTTACATTTTAAATTTACAAAATTTTCATTCTTTGACTCTAGGGAAATAACGCCAGACTATCCCTCCCAACATGGCTTCCAAGGAATCCACCTGGCACACATCAAGCCATAGATGGCCCTCAAAGACCACAAAGCTCTATAGCTCATGTAAACTTGGGGCCTTCTTCTCAAACATATGTAGTGACAGATAGAGGTACACCCATGACACACAGAAGCTCAAGCCAAGGTATGAGTAATAGTGTCTCTAATGAATCAAACATGTCTGAACAAGCTCAACCACATGCAGAAATTAATATATCTGTAAATCCATCAAATAATAACAATATCAATGAAAATGCAGATAATGATAGTCAAAGTGAAGATGGTGCACAGCAGGTGAGTTAAAATATATAATATTGTTATTAAAACCTTCAATTTTTTTCCACATGGTTAGGTAGGCATAGAAAACCTAGTGTTAAGACACTGTATTCCCCACACACTACAAAATTTTCTAGAAATAGTGTGTTGAATGGTAGAATTCAATACCACACTTTGTCCTTTGATCAGAGAGAGTCTACTTGAACCCTCATTATCATATCTTATATCTATTGTTGTTAGATTTGTATAATGGGTTTATATTGGCAAAACTAAGAATTAAATAAAAAAAGCTTTGTAACAATTCTAAAAATAAATACATAGTTTAGCTGATAGTAAATTGGTTTTACTATTGACTTCATAAATGCTAAAGTGTTTAGATATAAAAAAAAATGTCTTGTAGTGAACATTTCACATTTTATATTACAATATAAAATGTGAAAAATAAATAAATATCAAGTATAATAAATAAATGTGAAAAATAATAAATAATAAATAAATGTGAAAAATAATAAATAAATGTGAAAAATAAATATCATTTTACAAAATGATATTTATTTTTTAACATTGTAAATATTTAATTTCATATTATTATAGTAGAAATGGGAGGTGGTCTTGGCACAGTGGGATAACCTCTAACTGTTAATGCGATGGCTGTAGGTTCAGTGCCTACTTGGGAGAATAAATTATTTTAACTCTCTCACTCTCAGACAAAAGTTAGTTAGTTATTGATTTTTCCCACTTAACAACCAATGTCTAGAATTTCTGCCTCTCTGCCTATCCTATATATGGTGCAGTGTGAACCAGAAAAAGAACCATTGAAAATATTCGACCGTTTTTACACTTGTTCTTTCTATTTTTAGGTGGTAGATGTAAGGGCAGCTTTAAATATATTATTACGCTATGCACCTTTCTACTTCATACTGTTTATAAAGTATATGTATGACAGTAGAGAGGGTATTATCACATTTATTATATTACAATGTACATTCCATCACTGTAACAGTATTGTTACAAGGTAAGCCTTTATTTAATTATTTTTTTTACGTTCTTAAGAATTAATATATTTGAATATTGAGTAGAGGTGATTGTGGTGCTGGGGACAGCTTCTGAGTAATTTTGAATTGTTTTTCTTGTGTCTTTATTATTTATAATTTTTATCATTAACAATTCATTTATAAAAGTAGATGATATCGAAAACTAATAAAGAAAATATAAAAAAATAAACACAATATTGGTTCAGTATATTATTAATATACTGTCTTTAATGACAGAGTGATGAACTAATAAGAAATTACGACGTAAATATATAACGACTTATCAAATAGTTAAACTAAGCAAAAACTTAGCATCTGCAAATATTTTTTTAAATTTCTTTTTAAAATTTGTTATTCCCAAGAGGCGCATGTTCAAATCCTATTAGTAAGTAAGCTTTACACAGGCAGAGAGAGTGGGAGAGTTAAAACATTTCGTTTGTCACTTACTGCCAAATTTCCGAGATATTACCTATTGTTGTGACCAGAGAAAAGAAATGAAAATAATTCATTCCACTGAGTGAGAATCGAACCCACAAATGTCGGGTTTGTAGTCATTCGCTGTACCGCTACTTAATTAAAAAAAATTAATATCTTGTATTACTTTTTTTACAGAGAAAATGGCAAGCAAATGAATAGAAGTATAATATCTTTGTTCAGCGAACTAATATTTGCAACTAGTAGCATATTAATTGTTCACTTTCTGTTTGGCCATGGGAAGCTACTGCCAAATGTGATAATGTTCCCAGGGTACACGGACACCATAGATGTGTGGGAGCTATTGTGGCTGGTCGTTTTGACTGATTTAATAGTGAAAATTATTACCGTGAACGTAAAGATATTGATTACTATGATGCCGGCTTGCGTGTTGCCATTCCAGAAGAGGGTGAGTTTTTTGTTTTGTAGATTTTATTTGTTTTATTGTAGATAATGTATGTTCGTATAGTAGAAAACCGATTGGGTGCACTATTAGTTGTGCTTAAGCATTCGCCTTGGGATTTTTTTCGGAAGTTTAAAAAAAAAATGTTTTTTACAACAACAAAAAAATATTTCCTACAAGTAGTCGATTGGTAGTCCGTATAATACAGAAAGCGTATAAAAGATGTTTAATAGTAGCTTAATTAAATAACTTATTTGATAACAACATAGCATGATAAAAATGTATGGCTTCGTGGTCAGAATGTTTAACAGTTTCGGCTAGGGGTGAAGATTCGAGTTCTGACATATTTTAGTGTTTATTTTTACTTATTATACAACACTCTATTTATTCCAGGGTAAAGTATACTTGTTTACTGAAGCAGTTTCACAGTTATACAGATGCCTTATAACAATCCAGCCTTGGATATTCTTTTTAATGCAATCGTATGAGGGTTCAGAGAAAATGGTGGGCATGTTCCTCACATCTATTTATGTGATTGCGAAGATCGTTGAAATAGCTGTTAGGTTGAGACTATTCAAGAATGCCACTTGGACGCTGTTGCAGAGTGTCGTAAGTTGTCCTAACTTTTTCTTTGTTGTTTTTTTATTATGCACATTTAAAATATTTTAATTTTAAATGGGGATGGAAGATAAATAAAAGGTTATTAATAAGATATAAATATAATAATATCAATATGATATAATAAATTATGCTGTATTGTACTGTACTTACTATAAGATATACACAATATAAACTACATACTATATTTTTGCATAACATTTCTAAGTGGCAGTAAGGAATACTATTTCGTATACCTGTATATTTTTATGAAACCTTCATAAATTAGAATCTACTATTGTATACTCATTCAGCTTGATACACAAAAACATTAAATCGTATTAATGTAATAACATTTTCAAGCACTATTAGAGGTCTCAACTAATACAACTAAATCATAAGTTATATATAGAGTGAAAAAAAAATTAGCTTCACGCTGTATCTTGCACACATTAAACCTAGTGTTAAGACACTGCTCCCTACTTTCCGCTGTATTCTCAGGGCAGTGCATGTTGAGTGGCGGAACTCATCGACGCGTTTTATCTTGCGACACTTAAGCGAAAAAAATACATTTAAATAAATATTTAATTTCCTCAGTGGGGATCGAATCCACAACCAGTCGAGTTTACAGTCACACTTTGTACCCCTGCGCCATGACTGGCTTCATTTTTTTTAATATTAATTTAAAATATATCAATTTAATAAAAACATCATTCTAGAACCTCGGCACCAAGCCCACATGTGAACAGCTAATTTCGGCCGGCGACTCCTGTCCAATATGCCACGACGACTACACGACTCCGGTGCGACTTGGCTGCAGCCACATATTCTGCGAGCTCTGTATTGCCGCCTGGCTGGACCGGGAACACACTTGCCCCCTCTGCAGGGCCAAAGTGGCTGATGAACCGACTTGGCGTGACGGCTCCACCACGTATGATTTTCAACTTTATTGATTTGGCTGTAAAGTTTAAATTGGATTACACTGTTATTTAAATGACATTTTAATTCATTCATAAATTATATGGTAACAGCACTTTTTTAAAAAAATCAAGAAAAGCAACAAATATTTTCACATTAAAAACATTTTTATTAACATTTTTATTATATGTCAAAGGTTTATTATTTAATATGCATATGACGGTTTCTTTCTTTCTCTTTCTTACTTTCTTAATTAAAAGTTTTATTTATTATGATATGATTTATGAAATAAACATTTTTTATTTTATTTATCCATAATTAATATATTTGAAAGTCGTTATTTACTATGTATAATTAAGTTCAAAATCTCTAAACACACTCTTTTAATATAAGGAAAAAAAATTGTGCAACACAATTATAAAAAAAGAATTATTTAAAGTGGGCAATAATAATTATATTATTGTTTATTTTTTGGTAACGCGAGTCAAGTCGAGTTGTATCTAAAGCAGCCTGTTATGTATATGATATAAAAATATTTTAATGATAAATATTATATTTATAGTTAGCCTCATGTCCATTATACCATAAGTTTATTATATATATGTAGCTCTCTTTAAAAAGCATGTTTTCTCTTATAATTTTTCACACTCATAATTATTGAAAAACTAATTCCACATTTATTTATTAGAAATTTATGAATGAAATGTAGACAAATATTAATCATTATTCTTATTTTTTTTATGAAATATGACATTAAATTTAGATTTGTTTCTAGTAAATTAACTATATAGAAATAACCATATACATATACATTTATTACAGTTTTTAGCTTATTTTTTAAGTATTTCTTGCGTTATGTAACATAATCAAATATTTTTTCCTCCTATAAACACTTTTAAAATGGTTTAATAATAAATAGACCCGATCCCAAGATTGGATAGAATATTAAACGTTATCAGTCATTAAAATATGTTTTTTATTTTCCAATATGGTTTTATTGTAAAGCAAGAATAACGTTAATATACATTTAAAATCTTTTGAAATTCTATTTTCTTGCTTTTGATTATTTCCTCTTCGTGTGTACCGCGTGTGTGCGCAAAAGTTCAGAAAACCTAACTTTACGGCTTGTTAACTTTGATACCATTTCTGAAATATAAAATAATATTTAAAAATTGAAGGAGTATTTAGTACTTCTGCAACTTTCAAATATAAATTCGGGTCTGTGCGATTTTTTGTTTTTTGCAATGTTTATAATTTGAAAAATATATACTTCTTTTTTTGTAACAAATTGGTATTTTGTACATATGTAAATATTGTAGTATAAAGTTTCCATATTAATTATAGTTAGATATAAGAATGAATAATATTTAATAAATATAAGTAAATGTTGGGTTTTGATGTTACTTATATATTAAGATGATTAATAAATATAGAAAATAATCTAAACATATGTGTATTTTTTCATGTAATGTAATTTATAATGAGACAAATGATTATCAATTTCTCAATAAGAAGTTTTTATTGAATATTTGAAGGCCTAAAGGAATTGGTTACTGTGTGTGATATAATTAACAAGGGATTCGTCTTCTAAAAAAAATGTATAATGTATTTACTTAAATAATTGTAATTTTTATTTTAAAAAAAATCAACTTTTAATATTTCGATTATTTTATAAAAATATATATTTTTTTGTAAGTATAATTTGGTTTTTTATAATTATGTACTTGAAGGCATATTTAAGTTACTTCTTATTGTGATATTGAAATGATATGCTAAAAACAAATACCTAAAGCATTTAAAAGGTTCTGCCAAAAGACATTATATTAAAAACGTTTAATAGATTTATAAATAATGTAATTCCAGACGGTTGCTTACCTGCCTAGAATAAAGTTAGTACTGTATTTACCAGACATTCAAAACTAAAGCGCAATAATTACTTTTATTTTTCCAAATAAAAAAGGAAAAGCACCACCATATCAGTTCATATTAACTGTTACTTTATTTACAGAAAAAATAGATTAATTGAAAATACATATTTAAATATACAATTGATTCCTTTAAAGCGCTACTTAGTTGTGAATCTCTGAATTATACATAATTTGCTTGCAAAAAAATGTAAAAAATGTTTGATAATATATACCTTTAAGTCCTCTCTTATAGATTTGTGAAATTATGCAATAATTCATGTATTTTATAAGCATAATGTGATAAATTGTGAATTAATAAACCAAACAGGTCATATTTCAATAAACATCGTTATTTTATTTGTTTTTTTTTTCATATAGACTTTTCATGTCCTTCATGTCGATCTTATTTTTGAAAAATTTTAAATTTGAAAATATTTTTATTTTTGAAAAATTTTTTTGAAATATTAATAAATTCAAGTCCTAACATTTTCATTAAAAATATTTTATTTAGTCCATTTAAATATCTATTTTTAGATACTCCGTTTCCCATTAAGATACTTCCGCCGAATCCTCGACATTTTGCATATTGAGTGGCGGAACTCAACACCGCACTTTGCCTCGTTACCAGAGCAAGGAAAATAGAATATTTTATATTCAAATCCTCCAAATGGGAATCGAACCCACATCCGTCACATGTTTAGTCGCACGCTTGTGCCCATGTGCCACCACGGGTTTGTTATTGAAAAATCTTTAAAATAAGTATTGATATGGCAAATAAGATTTTCATTATTACAAATCTTTTTTTCAAAAATTCACATCTATTTTAAATAAAATAATAAGAATGAGACACAAATTATTTTCAATTATATTTTAATTCTGTTTACACTTTATATAGTCCATAAACGTATCACTTAAAATTACTCTCCAACTACAAATGTGAAAAATTAAATAATTTAGATCACTAATAGTATTTATTATTTAAAGTATCACAAACATTAGATAAGAGTACTGCACTGAAAGCGCAAAGCATTTGTTGGGCGTATCCATTATAGGACAATGAATAAATAAATCACCTTCACGCTGTATTCCGTACACGGTAGGGTAGGCAGAAAGAACCTGGTGTTACGACAACGAACCACGCTTACTTTGCGTCGACACCAGAGCGAAGAAATGGAAATTTAAATTTAAATAAATATTTCACAATGAATAAATAATCTGAGGCCGTGGCTCGGCACAAGAGTGTGACTGTAACGCGACGGTTGTGGGTATCGAACCCACAAACCCCGCTCGAGGAAGTGAAATGTTTATTTACGTTTATATTCCCATTTCTTCGCTCTGGTGTCGAGGCAAAGCGCGGCGTTGAGTTCTGCCACTCAACACGCAATGCCTCCAGAATTCGGCAGAAAGTGGGGAATGGAGTGTCTTAACTCTAGGTTCCCTCTGCCTACCCTGCTGTGTGCGGGATACAGCGTGAAGCTAAAAAAAATCAATTAAATTCTAACACTATAGATAAAATTACACATAAATATTTATTGATAATAAAGTTATAAAATGAGACTTATAGGTTCTTTTTTGAAAAAAAAATCTTTTTTTTTGACATTTTATATATCTAATTTGAGTATGTTAATATTTAATTTCATTGATAGTGTTAGAATTTGCGTGGTCAAATGAAAAAATGTTAATAAACCATGTGTACAGCACACTGAAATTAAAAATAATTAAGTACATATATAAAAACAAAGAAATAAAATATAATAAGGATTTTTTTACTTATAAACAATAGAATTTAACATAAAAAATAGCAATATATTCAAATCGATTTTTTTCTTTTTAATATTTATTTTGATAGTAACATTTTTTATTAATTTTTAAGTTACAAAAATTACAGCTTAGACAATCAATAATAGTATTGTTAATCTGGTGTGCGGTTTTATATCATACTAAAGGCCTTTTTTTTATGTATAGCAACAAAATCTCTTAATAAACTACCATATCTGCTGCAATTTTACTCTTCAATAAATTTTTTAATTAAAAAATGAAAAAAAAATGTATATTTTTTTTTATTTACAAGTTTGTTTATAGGACAAATAGCAAACGATTTCTAATCGCTTGGCAAAGGTTTTTAAATATATGGACACGCCCTCATTCAATGAAATGCATATAATTGAAGCATTTTCTTTATTTACATTCTTAATTAGTAGTATAAAGTCCGGTTAAATCAATGAGAATCTCACTAATGTCGATATGTGGAGGGAGATTGGCAGCGAGGTTCTCTATTGATTTGCCAAGAACTAGGTTTGCCAACCGTACTGTAACATAATTATATAGTGTTGTACTATTTAAATAATAACAAATACTATACTATTGACAATTTAATGACTTTAAAATAATATTACAAGTTCTAAATATACAATTTAAATATCGAAATGGATCAATATTGTTTTTATAAACATAAATAATATATTTAAATATAGTTATAATTATTTTTTATTACTTAAAATGTAATTAAAATTTTTAATAAATTATATTTTTTTAGACTTATGTATTTTACAGACGAAATGTTGGCAACCCTAGCTAAAACCATTTTTACTTACACAATAATCACTTAATACAAAGTTACAATTAACTCGTAGTTTGCGAAGTAACATTTATAGGGATCTTGACTAAGCCTGCTTGTTTCACTTACATTTACATATATACAAAGCGGCACCATTTAAAAAAATAAATGTCATTTACTTAGAAAATAAAAAAGAAAAAAAAAAGAATCGAAAAACAAAGCAATTAAAGTAGTATATAATTACAAAAATATAGAGAACGACTTTTTTATATATTAAACACTACGACAAAAATACTAATATATTACGTTATAATCAACAAATACCACAGAGCACTTAAATAACACGTCAAAAGAGCAGTAAAATAATCCAAAATAAAATATAAACATTTACAAACGCGACTGAGCTGCTGCACTTACTGCTCGTATATCACTTTCACTTAATACATCGAGATTAACGTATCTATACAGTCTTATGCACTCTGTAGTGAACTGTCTGTTTACAAGACGAAGGCGGGGGGACAGAGGCTGGAAGCGGGGTTAAGGAGTGAGCAGGGAGGGAATTACTTCCATGCGATAGTGAGTTCCACGTCGCAGGGGTGATGTCAACGTGGGAGAGGGCGATGGGATGGGGACAGAGGTGGGAGCGCGAGTTTCTGACGCCGCGCCATAGTTGGCGACAACGGGGGGAGGATCCACCCCGTCTGTTACTGCAGTTACTTCCGAGCCGGCCTCTAACGAATGAATTAATGTTCGGGTTACGACACGGGGGTGGTTGTGGGGGCGGGGGCAGGGCTTGAGCTGGGCGCCGGGGACGCGGGGGCGTCCTCAGCAGGCGCTTTGGTCTCACACGTGGTGGTGAGCTGCGCGGGGGCAGGCGGTGCGGAAGGGGCGGGGGGCGCGTCGGGACCCGCCTCGAGGTCGGGCGGGTGCGGGGCGCCGTAGAGGAAGAGACTGCGCAGACGCGAAGTGGAGGCGGAGGTAGAGGCAGAGGAGCAAGGCAGGTCGTCGTCGCTGGGCGCGTCGGCAACGTCGGCGGTCACCTCGAGGCGGTGCGCGGCGGGCGAGGCAGCGTCGTGGCCGCCCAGCGAGCCCGCCAGCCCCGCCAGCGAGGGCGCGCGCGCCTCCGCCTGCTGCGATCCCGCCGATAGCGACGCGTCGCCTGCAACGTCAGTAATTGGAAGTTCAACACTAAGAAGACACTTCGGGTTCTAAGATGGGGATCCTCGTTAACAGAAACAAGGTAACAAGAAATAACTAGGAGATGTCAAATAAAGAGAGCATAACTAGACCACTACAATAGACAACTATGATTTTTTTACTAGACATTCTATTCATCAAGCACCTTCGAACTATAGAGGCTGATGATAGAATCAGACCAGCTCTGTGGCATCATATCATATGTAATATAGTATTGTCACCTGATCTACATACATATAATTGCTAAATTCCACAAAAATAAAACTATTAAGACTAAATATCCTCCTGAATGGTAAATACCTCTTAAACCTGCATTAAAAAAATGCCCAAAACTAACCAATACTAGGTTCAAGCCGTCTCGACACAGCATCCAGATCCCCGTGATCGATGGTTTGCTCCAAAGTGTCATCAGGAGGTGAAGCACAGCCTCCCGCACGGCACAGTGACACTGGCACTACGCCGTACACGTAGAAAAGGAGAATGGGAACACCTATGCCCACCGCGAGACCAGCTACTAGGGGGGATATGAGGAGCTGCGGGTAAAGTGAACATATTAATAAATTAAATTATTTCAAAAGCAAATTTTGCATAAAATATTTAGTTTCTTTGCAAATAAACACACAAATATATATGATTATAAATTTAATACACAAAAAATATACGTTTTAATTGTTTCGAAGAATGTTGCATAACATTTACACAAAAAAACGTGCATACTATATTTATTTATTATCATAAAAGATTATTGAAAGCAAACAGAATTCAAAATTCGACTAAATAATTATTCACAATCAAAAAGCAATTTAATTTTAAAATGTTTTAATCTCACAAATATAATATAGCATTCAAGAATCTAATATTTCCATATGGTTATGAATTAAGAAAAACGTAAATACTAACCGCAACAGCAACAGCAGCTGCCACAGTCGCCCGACGCCTCACAGGCCGCGACCGTCGAAGCCTGCGGTGGGCGCGCCTCCCCGCCCACAGGGGGAGTCCCACTAGCAACGCCGGCAGCGCCACCCCCGCCACCACCGCTATACCGAGGGGAGCCCCCGCCAGCGTGCCGAGTTGCCAGAGTAATTTCTTTTTCCGGGACCATGGTTTTTTACCCCAGAAGGTGCAACCACTTGGACTGTAACAAACATTTTAAAGTTAGTTATATTTATAACGTTATATATTATTATTATTTTTGTCATTTCCTATATGGGATAATGTATTGTGTAGAGAGAATGTAGTGTTAAAGCACTTACTTTTCACACAAATTTGCGATTTTATTTATATTACTTAAATACACTGTTACAATATTTTATTTTACTATTATGTTCGTCAGCTTCACGCTTTTAGCCACAGAAGGATTTTTTTTAAATATTTTTGACTCGAATAGATTACATTACATTTTGCAGCATAGTGAGTGAGTGTAAGCTTTGGTTTTCCAAAAATTTATAATACTAAAATATATGCGGTAAATCTGGTTAAAGAGTTTCATTTAATTAAAAAAATCACAGACAATTCATCGTGAAAGTGTCTAAATTACATAACAAGGTAAAATAAAAAAAAGTATTAATAAAAGAAAACATTTCAAATTGTAATTAATCAGATAAAAATATAAAGCTACAATCAAATTCTACTGTATATTATCACACAGTAATCAGAGATGGTGGGAATTAAAAATACAAAGGTTAATTATTATCAGACTTCAATATAAACTAAAATTAAATATGTATTAATCACCGGTTTTCCCCAGTCTACTACATTTAAAGAATATTATGTTCCCACATTTCATTTTTGAATTTTTTTACGATTTCCTTTCCAAGAATATCCATTGTCTATCAGTTTCACACTATAACTATTAACTATATTGGCAGATGAAACGTAGTGTTAAGACATAACGCTCACCTCTTTCCGCACAATTTCGAGATATAGGATGTTGAGTGGCGGAAGTCCTTTGTCCCAAGTGAGTATCGAACCCACACACCCTCGCGTTTACAGACCTCACACTATCCCACTGCGCCACTAAGTTCTCAATCTAGTTATATTGTAATAATAACTCGTCCTAAACATTTGACATTTCCTGTTTTGTTGTTACTCGGTGTCGAATTACTCGGTCATAAAGATAAAGCTCTTATAAGATTCTTTAATTTGGAATGTCAATTCAATTATAACCTTGAAATATCATTCAGGTCGTATCAGATGTCTAAAGAGTATTAAAGGTTTTTTTCGTATGGTTTTAAATTTATCTTCAGACGACTACTTCATTGTGGATAACCCATTTCCAATCTAAGAAATTAAATATTTAATCATTTCATTTATTCGCTCTGGCGGCGTTAAGTAAATTTGGCGGAAAATGTCTAAACACTAGGTTCCCTCAACTTATCATTAGAAATATGGAGAACGTCTTAGCAATAGATTCTTTGACTACACATATAACAAAAAGTTTATGGACCAAGTCTTGAATAAAGTTTATTATTACTATTGCTATATAATAACAATTCAATATGCAAAAAAAACTAAACTTACCTCAAATAATGTAAATCCGACACTTCTTTCATACAGAGCCAGCAGAACTCGGCGCCGCATACGCAGCACACCATGTGGTTACACGAACCGTCTTCCACTTTCACAATGAATACTGAACATCGCGGACACGGCTTCACTTCGCCTGGAATATAAGAAAAATCTAATTATATAATAAAGTTGTAACTGGTCGTTGTCTGTACACGGTAGATATATGGAAAAAACAATGGTTTTTAATTTTTTCGTCTATTCTTCTTCTTTCTCTCTTATTGAATCTGAAACTTCCTCCGAATTCTGGAGGCATTGAGTGTTGAATGACGGAACTCAACTTTTACCCCGTTACCAGAGCGCGGAAGTGAAAATATTAAATATTTCGTTTACTAGAGTGGGAATCGAACCCACAACCCACAATAAATAAACACAAGAAGTAATAAATAAATGAAATTAACGACCATTCAACAAGTGGGTGGGTGGTATCAGAGTCATATTACCACCATAAAGAGCTTTGGTAGCTCATGGCTTTGTCGTGTAAATAAGTCGCTAAAGAGTGGGTGTATTATGGTGTGGGCGCCTTCACTACTTCTATAGTAGAAATTACGTATTCTTGGTATCGCGCGAGGAGTCAGTGCGTATGAGAGACTAAATTAAATTTGTCCTGGGAAATTGAATTTTTTATTAAGATTTATTTGAAAAATAAATTAACAACTACCGTCAATAAATTATATTGTAGAGTAACTTAGAAAGTATCTCCTGAGTAACTGCACTGCACAGTTGGTAGTGGATTTGATCCTCACTCATGGAGTTAACTATAATACGAGTAGGTATATACTTAAAATTAGTTCATCCACACAAAAGCAAGGAGTTGGTTCTCAAAGTTTCAACCATACTATTTCTAAAGTTGGGAGGAAAGTAAGGGTTCTATCTAATCTTCTATTTGTTTTCTATTGTAATTATAATATACAAAATGCATTGAAATTTATAAAATGTTTACACGTGTATAACTTGTTTTTTATTTTATTTCAATACTTTGACCTACTATATATAAAAGTTACTTTATCGAGTCCAGTCGTGACACACACAAGCGTGCCACTGTAAAAGCGACGTTTATGGGTTGGATTCCCAATAGAGTAGATAAAATATTTAATATATTTATTTTCTCGCTCTGGTAATAAGCCAAAGTGCGGTCCCTACTTCACACACAATACCACAAGAATTCGACGAATAGTGGGACTCTTAAGACTAGGTTACATCGTCCTTAACCTGACAAAGTTAGAAGCCAAAAAAAACTTTACAACGATTCACTTACCTAATTCCATATCACTCAAGGGCAGAGGCTGACGAGGCATGGGGTGTCGGCTGCGCCTCGCCGCGTCGCAGGTCTGCGTGGGGTGCCACGCCGCCTTGCAGTGGTAGCAGAAGGACGCCCCGCAGCCGGGCGCCAGGCACGTCAGCTTGGGGCACGAGGCGCAGCCCGCCGCTATTACTGCGAAACTGATTTAGATGGATAATTAAACATCGTTTCTAGTGGAAGTAATATAGAATTAATGTACACGGGACTGTTTAAATGGATACGTTTAGTGTCGGAAAGAGGATGAATAATTAAGAGGAATTCTTTTCAACTATTGCTTAGGCGATGCTAGAAAAAGACCAAGATCCTCCTATACCTATAGGAAATACACATTTTAGTTTGACATTATTTTCTATGTGCCTTTTTTTAAGGTTGATACCAGAAAAATGCAATACATAAAATGAAAACCCAGAAGATGGAAATTTTAAACCTAAGTGCCTACCTAAAATATATATTTATTATTTTACATGTTTAAAGTGTTATTCCACACTTTTTAGGAAACTTAAAAATTTGAACATAGCAGAACTCGAATCCGCGCTTCTTGGAAACCGTCCATACATTCAATGTATGATGTAGAGAACGTATGGCTTAGTTGGTCAGAACTCAGCTTGACAGAGCAAGAGACGCGAGTTCAAATCCCGATACCTTCAATTTTTTATGTTTTCTAAGAATTATTTTACTTAAATTATATAGTTTTTATTTTCCACACTTTTTAAACATATCGTTAAAACTTATTAAAAAAAAGGCGTATCAAAAGAAAGTATCAACACAGATTATATAACACCTTGTCTTTCCCGCACGTAAAACGAACGCTCAATTTTCGTAAGCCAACCTGGATCAGCTGGGTTTAATTACACGAATTAATGGGCAAGTGGCTGTTAGGTCGTCGACAACGTTAAGTTATATTTAATTAGATTAAAACGTCGAAACGTGGCGATAATGGTAATGCTCTGGAGATTACCAGCGGGATTATAGGCAAGTATACCTACAGGTTTATACACAAATTATACAATCCCTTTAAATAGATAGCACAGCCTACTTTAGGCAGAGAGAACCTGGTGTTAAGACACTCCGTTTCCCATTTTCCGCCAAACAAATGTTATACTGAAGGCATTGCGTGTTGAGTGGCGGTCAACGCCGCGCTTTGCCTCGACAACAGAACAAAGAAATGAAAATATAAATTTGCATGGGCATCGAAGCCACAACCAGTCACGTTTACAGTTACACACTTGTGCCCCTATGCAACGACTGGCCTCAACTATACAAAACAAAAACGCAAAATATATATTTTGTTTATATCAAAGCATATTTTACATGAAATTTTGTTTTAAATTTATTAGTAAATGATGAATCATGACTCTCTTGAACAATTATTTTTCTAATACCAACAAAATAAATATAGGGTTTTTTGGGGACTCGGTTTGTGGGAATTCCTCGATTTTTCAAGATAGAATTGCCTTATTTATACCAATTAGAGGAGCTTTGAATAAAAACCATTCGATTTCCTGTTATATACCCAAATAATAATTTTGGAAGTTGACATTTTGACTTGAAATACTCTTCCTTATAATAAAAAAGATATAATAATATGGAAATATATATGTATATATGTAATAAATATGTATGATTTATAAAGATTATGTGGGGAGAACATTAACCAAGACCTTTCCAGGCTCAAAGATAAATCTATAAATAATTTTAACATTTAATAACTCTAAACCTAGAAAACCATTAAGTGGAAAAGCAATAAGCTTTATCGATTATGGTGAATTAAAAATAAACATTAAAGAATATCTAAAGGGCAACTAGTTACCTGCAGTCGGGAGCGGGACACCACCTAGTGTCGGGGTCGGCGGCGAGCGCGCGCCGTACTGAAAACTCTTCATACTTGTCGTACAGTGCTGGATTATCTATTATCCTCCTGACATCTGTAATTAAATGTCAATTTATTATTATTTTTCATCAGCTTCACACTGTATAACTTAACGGGTGTATCAGGGTAGGCAGAGAGAGCCTAGTGTTAAGAAACTTCAATTTTCACTCTCCGCCGAATTTTCGTAGCATTGCATAAGTGGCGGAACTAATCATTACACTTTACCTCGACATCAGAGAGAAGAAAAGAAAATATTAAAATATAACTTTTCTCGAGAGGAAATCGAACCCACAAGCTATCACACGCTTGTGCCGTTGCGCCACGGCTGGCCTATAAACTTTTTTTTGTACATAAAAAATATGTTTCGAAATGTCAAACAGTTATATATAATAGTAACAGTTTATACAGTTCACAGGATCTTTAACCTATGCCCTTTCCTTAGGGGAATAAGTTGTGGTCTCTTAGAGGTAAAAAATGTTTAGCTTATTTATGAAACTGTCTATTTTAACAAATGAGCTCATTCGATTAGATCATTTGATCTAAGATTAGTGGCGCGTGGTCGTAGATTTGATTTTCATGCAACTTAAACCACATAGAAAATGTTTAATGCCAAAAAAAGTCTTTGAAATTTAACACAAAAAATACATAAAAAAGAAGGAAAAACATACGTTTACTAAGAGATTATTTTATTATACTTATTATATACAAAATAATTAAAACATTTAATCGAATGATGATTAATAATTTTAACAATGACGCGATTAACAATGAGTGGGTACCTATTTATTCCTTATTTCCTTTATATTTTCAATAGGTAATAGGTACAAGATGTCGGTCTTGTTTGATCATAAGACGTAAACGTTTCCATTAATTATGTTCCTTTTAAACACAATTTTCCTAAGCAATAAACAAGCAAAGTTACTCTTGGAAAATGAGAAGACTTTAATGAACTTTCGATATGGAAACTCATCTAAGTCACTGCAAAGGCATTTTGTTGTCAACCAGCAATAATATGAAAACCCATTAAGGAAATAAGTCTTAAAGAAAAGGAATAGTAAGCGAAATTACTAGTTTACTAAAATTAAATGACAATTGTGTGTTTTTAAATGATGATCATTTAAAAAACACACAATAAAATAAAATTTTATTAAATTTAATTTAATGATGATATTAAATGCCGCAAAATCACAATGAAAAACCACGTTAGGTTGTCATCACAATATCGTTATATCAACGTCACGAGGCAAAATTATAATAACATTTTCTTCATTAAGTAAACTATTAATGAAATATTTGTGTATGAATTTCTCTTGTAATTAATGAACCTGTCCAAAATTGTAATTATATAAATACTGTCAACCACTGCATATTTTAATAAATATAATGAATTAATATATAAATTTACCATTTATGTTAAAATATTAAAAATGTAAAAAAATTAGACTAATAAATTCATTATAATTTGACTATGGACAATATCAGAATGCGATGATTTTTACTTTACGTCATGCTACGTAGGAAATTATTATCAATTCTCTGAATACAGGAAAACCAAACGGGAATGTATCTCCTACGTAAGTGCATCCAATGTATATTCCCTTGATATTTTGTATATAGTTTCTTTTTAGCTTCACGCTGTATCCTACGCGTAGCAGGGTAGCCAGAAGGAACGTGGGAACCTAGTATTATGACACTCCCTTAATATTGAAACACTTCGTTCCCCAATTTTCACCGAATTCTCGAGGCATTGCGTGTGCCGTGGCAGTGGTGGAAATCAACGCCGCGCTTTGCCTCAAGATCAGAATGAGAAAAGAAAAATATTAAATATTTCATTTCCTCGAGTGGGAATAGAACCCAAAACCTGCCATATTCACAAACGCACGATTCTGCCTCTGCATCACGATTAGACGACGGTCAAAATAAATACTTGCGCCTATTAAGCTGCTATTTAAGTAACTGTTCTAAGAAGCTAATTTTAGGTATACACCAGACGGTGACAAATGAGGAATTACCAGATTTGATAAAGGTTGAATCATGTACAATAATATTTAGCTAACTAACTAAGAGGTGTGTTCTTAATTCGGATGACGACAATAAACGTTATATTAAACAATTATTATCTTCTTAGCTTTGATGTTTCATTAAAAAAATAAAAGTTCTTTGAATAGAGCAACTGTTGAGTTACCAGAGATATTACATTTCAGGAAGTAGGATTCGAACCTACACCCTTTTGCGTTTACAATTGCACGTTGTTCATAGAATGCACTGCCAAAACAAACTAATAAATATCTAATATCTACATAGAAATGTTCCGCAACATTCGATCGCTTGTAAATAGAAAATCATAAAAGACGCTACTAGGTTATTGGGCAGTCAACATTTTATTGACTTGAAAATACAGACTTTGATAATTTCAACGACAATAGGCGTACATACGTAAAGTTGTATAGACAACGTACGGACATACAAAAACCTATAATATATATATAGATACCTATATTTATTGTAGGTTTCTATGTCCGAAGAACAGCGTCTTACATTGTAGAGTTAAAAGTACTAGTATTTGTTTATGCTGACAAGATATATAATTAAATGTTATAGAATCTGTATGTTACAACTATAATTTATAATGTAAGTAAATTATACGGTAATTTAACTAGACTTCTTGAATATCTAACTGTCTATTGGTTCCTATAATTAGTATACTTGTGTCGTAGTTGAGTTTATACGATAGTTACGGGTTCAGTTTCCCACTCAGAATATTTATGATTAGTTGGTTTGCGCGGATTTTAAGATGTAAAATTATAATCGCGTTTTTTCCCGTTCCCGTTCCCGATTTTCGAGAAATCCCCTTGGCGTTACCTACTCTCCCTAACATAGCTACAAGCCAAATCTCAACTTTTTAAGTCCATTCGTTTCGTCTGTACTGTGTCTATCAGTCACTCGGCAACGGAAACCCTTTACATACCTATTATATAGATTCATATACTTTTATTATCAAACAGAAACAAATAGATAATAATATAGATTAATTATTATAAGTGTTTAGAGGCCAGACGCACGCACAGGCACATATGTGCAATTGTAGACGCAACAGGTTGTGGGTTCGATTGTCACTTGGGGAAATAAAATACTTCATATTTTACATTTTTTTTGCTACGAGGCAAAACAACGTTTAATTCCGCCACTCAACACGCAAGGCTTATCTTAATGGGAACGCAGTGTCTTAACATTACGTTCTCAGGTTCCCTCTGCCTACCTCGTTACGAGCGGGATACAGTGTGAACCTGTAAACAAAAGTTTTTCCGCGATCTAGCTATCAAAGTGCATTAATGAGTTTTACCAACGACGAAACATCTCACACGAGAATGTAAAGAATGACTGACTACTAAAGAGAGATGTGTCGAGATAAGAAAAAGTCATAATAGATAATCTATTATGATTTATGTAAGCGGTATTACTTACATAACCGTAAACCATAAATATGATTCATAGTTAGTTACAAAACGATAAACTTATAAGGACACAAAACAATTAATGCAATTTAAAAGACCAGTGCCGATGGGTTGGGGATTCGATTCCCAATCCAGAGAATGAAATATTTAATACTTTCTTTTCTTCAATCTGGTAACGAGTCAAAGCGCGGCGTTATTTTCATCCACTCAACACACAATGCCTCCAGAATTCGGCGGATCGTGGGGGACATGAATGGATACGTTGTATCCAACGTAAGACTAAAAAAAAAAAATAAGAAAAAAATTAAAACAGAATAATTAACTTATTTAATCGTAAATCATAAGTAAATGTCTATCACCTGTTCGCAACAACGTTTACTGTCTACAAATTAGTCGATTACAATACAATGAAGACACGGAAGCGAATAATTAAGACGTCTCAAATCATCGATAACTATTCTATTCGCCATTGTTTTTGTCACTGATTATGCTAATTGTTGTAAATGAATATTTAAAAAAAATGTTCTTTTTAGGTGCAATTATAACATTAATATACCTATCTTCTTCAATTATAATGGCCATTGTTGCTGGAGGGTGTGAGTTCGATTCCCAGTCGAGGGAATGAATTATTTTCATTTCTATACTCTACTTATATAAAATGCAGCGTTCGGTTCCGCCTCTTCACACTCAATATCTCGAATTGAGGTCGTTATCTTAACATAAAACTCCCACTTACATTTCTATTATATCGATAAGTAAAAATGAGAAAAAAATATCATTATTTTTAGTCGTATTTTTTACTTTGCTTCGAGCACACGTGTCAGTTGGCATTTTCATTTCTATATTAACATATTGTCAAAGAGATGATTTCAAAGTTATACAATAGATGCAATGTGTTGATATCCAACAAAAAATATATATATTTTGATTAATAAAAGAAAGGTGGAAAAATAATATTTACACAAGACAACACAACACCCACAACTTCAATATATGCATGCCTTCAATATATATTGATTATAATTAACTTCTTATTATTTTTTATCGTATATAGGTATTATATTTACTCTTCTCTCTTCTTCGTCTCTCTCTTTCACCCTACAGCTAGCTAAAGCTTCTTAGTTTTCTAATCAAAAACAAGCATTTTCTAAAATAAACAATATTTCATAACAGATTTAAAATTGTATAAGCAACCACCAAGTGCATTAAGAACACACATTACACATTATATTTATCTTATCAAAAAAAAAAAGATAGATAATATTGTTTTCTTTAATACTTTCCAGGAAGTTATAACAAATACATTAGTGTTAATAAATAGGTTAATTTCCTAAAAAGGTATCATATCTATACATATAAGTAATATATGTTATCAATCACCTCGTAGCTAGTGTACATAACTTGACCTCCCACAACCGACTCAGTAGTAGACAAAAATGGTAAACGCTATTATTATTACTAATCTATATTATAGTTTCTTTTTTTAAACTTCAGAGTAGAATAGGCAGAGAGAATCTGAGAACCTAGTGTTGAGGCACTCCGTTCCTATGGTCGTTTTTACTATTATATTAAATTTAAGCACTTAAGTAACATTTTCATATAATTAAGTACATATTACAGAGGAAGCGAAAAAATAACTGAAATTATAAAATTTATAATATTTATAATTACTTAAAGGTTATTAAAATACCAAAAAAAAAATAGTTACGTAATATATTACGATACTTATGTTCTTGACATTCATAATGCAATAAAATTATTATCCACATTTTTGTTGTAACTAATGTGGCATTTACTGAATTCCTCACATTAATTATTATTACAAATATTACAAAGTTGAAGAGTATGTTTGGTTGAACGTGCTAATCTCAGGAACTACTGATTAGGCTTTATGGGATTAGTCAGCTCGTGCATTTTGAGTGTGTCATTTCTTATGTACAATTCCTTTGTTATTTCTATTCGACCAAATGGACTAAGGCGCAAGTAAAAGCCACTTACGTTATAAAGAAAGAGTAATAGGTATTTTTTATCACTAAACTTGACTGTTACTTCGCGTAGGTCAAAACGAGCTAAGACTTGTCTAGGTATAACTTCTAAGCTTTAAGTAAATATTTTAGAATAAAAGATTTTCGTTGGATTTCGTGTTTTTGTTGAAATTGTATATTTGTTTGTTTAACCATTTCCCCTTATTGAACATTATCTCGATACATATTTTAATAATATGTGGGTTTACCCTCCTCACCGCCAAAGCGATGATATATGAACATTTCTGATAGAATGTAGACTTTTATTATTTATTAGTAAATATCAGTACATGTACAAATGACAAAAATAATTTATGCAACATAATTAAAAGGCCAGAAGACCAACAAGTAAACGCGTAAACGCAAAGAGTTGTTGGTTCGATACCGAATTTCTTCGCTCTGGCACCAAGACAAAAGAAGCCCGGCCTTAATTTCTGCCACTCTGTCTCCAGACTTCGGCGGAAAATATAGAATGGAGTATCTTAACGCTAGGTTTCCCCTTCCTACTCAGCTGCGTGCAGTACAGGTGAAGCTGATTTTTATTAGATCAAAGGGTCTATCACAAGTATTAATATCACCATATTAAAAAAAAACCTTTAAAATTAATCTTAAGGCACATATAGGGACTACAAGGTAATCAATAGGGTTCTAGTTTTCACTTGACCTAGTGGTAATAAGCTATAAACAAGGTCAGATATAAATCAACTTAATACACAAAATAATATTATAAAATAAATATTTTTATTATATCTACCTACGTATATTTAGGTCATGAATAAAATAGTAAGAACCTGGGAGCCTAATATTAAGACACTTCCATTTCCCACTTTCTGCCAAATTCTAAAGGCATTCAACGCCGTCTCGTCACCGAAGCGAAGAAATTAAAAAATTATTTCATTCCCCTGAACAGGAATGGAACCCAAAACCGTCGCGTTTGCAATCTCACCAGTGCCCTTGCACCAAGACGGCCTCAATATAAGAAGATAATAAATAATTAATTCCCCAAGTGGGGATCTCACGTACAACCATCACGATTAAGATCAGAGGCTGAACACTAACACTAATTTAATAAGAGAACAAAGAAAACAATAATCACCGTGAATTTACATAATAGTAAAGCACCAATCAACAAAAGATAACATGACTCATCTAGTGCGTTTCGAATTAAGTTCGTTTTATCGTTTCACTAAGTCGATAGCCATATTTTTTTTTATCGTATAATTGGTGCAGATAAGGGCTTTTTTATACAAATATTTATATCTTTATCAACAGTTAGAAACTTGTTGCATCAAGAAATAAGCATTCTTACAAAAAACAAAATTGCATTGTTAAGACTACAAGAACATTGGCGAGAATGTAGGTTCAAATGCCTTTTTAAATAAATATAACTTAAGTCAACTTCGTAATAGCATCTACTGAAAGTCCACATCCATACCTATATTATAAATTCGAAAGTAACTCTGTCTGTCTGTCTGTCTGTCTGTCTGTCTTTTACGCAATCAGGGTCAAACCGCGAATTTAATTGTGATAAAATACTCATATAGAGGGTACTTGAGGGTCCAGGGATGAACATAGGATACTTTTTTTTTCTCATATTTGTAATATTTTCGATATATACCAATATATTAAAATAATTAATTTGACAAGCAATTTATTCCGCCATGTTAATAACAATCGTCGCTACGCGTTGCTAAGCAACGGCTTGCAAAGTTTTTTGTTTTAAGAAAACGTCACTCAAAGTGAATTTGCTTAATGCATACATGGCGCGCGCTGATATAGATTTGTATACATTAACAAAAATTAGATGATTTCTATAATTTGATATTTATCCTTATGAAAATAAATATAAGAGTCACTTTTAGCATTTCATCTTGATGGAAATTATAGTTTACTGTGTAACATTCTAATAAATAATTAAGATGTCACTGATTTGGAATGCCCTAGCCTACGAGTGGTATAGTATGATCGACGCGAACAGGCAGATGACTGATGATTTTGTAAATTTTTATATATTTTCGAATTACTATTATTTTTTATGTAATTATTTGCTGCTGATAATTAATTTATCTCAGTTCGGTTATCTATACCGATGTTATACACTTAAAATATCGTAATTTTAATCATTTGGGATTTTATTTAATATTGTTCGCAAAAATTAATAATTATTTAATATAGAAAAATGTTTAGTACGCGCGCACGGTAAATTTAGGTACTTTTTCTAATATTAAGAATTTCCTTTAGTTACTTTCACTTCTTTTGTTTATTCATTTCGGTTACTCAGATATTTTTTCTAATAATAAATCTCCACTTATTATTTTTTTTTAACTTATTTTAATTATTTAGGCTTATATTTTCGCGGGCGTAGCCGCGTCTGGGCCCACTAGTAGTTTATAAATAAACAATTATTCAACTAAGACAAAGAAAATAAAAAAATAAATTCCTATATAAATAACTATATAAAACTCTTCCGTTACTTAGTTACTGACAGGCAACGGAAAGTTGAAACTTTGTGGCATAAGTGCTGATTTGAATTTGGCATACAGGTTCCTTGGAAAGTGCAGGGGAAGTAATAAGAGAGGAATGAGAATTAAAAATTTTAGGCTCTTAGAGTCCACGTAAAAAAGGTTGGGGCGGCCAGAGCCACGGTTTCACATCAGTAGACAGTAATAATAAATATTAATAATAAAGGCGAAGTCATAATTGTCTTACTTCATATTAAAACAATTACATATTAAAGTTCATATTCATAAATATTTCCATATACTACAAAAGTAACATAGCTAGTATAGTATCTAAGATACAAATTGATATAGTACATAGATTCATGCTATACAATCGTAGCAATCACTATCACGAGTTTCATATTGGAGTAAATCATTTTTCATATTATATAATCAATAAGTGCATATATGAGAAACTACTTGTAAGGTAGACTGACACGTGTACCGGGGTTAATATACACAAAATGTCTATTAAAATAGCATCGATATCTATAACTTCTTCTTCCTGGCATTAATCCCGGCTATTTGCCAGGGTCTGCCTTCCTACTTAACCTACTCCACTTTGCACGATCTTTTGCGTCCTCGGTGGTTAGACCATTGGCTCTCATGTCCTGCATCACGACATCCAACCAGCGCTTCCTTGGGCGTCCGGGAGGTCGCGCCCCAGGAACTAGTATAGCAAGGCACTTGCGTCCGACATAGTTCTTAGGCCGGCGCGTAACGTGGCCAAACCATCTCAAGCGACGCTCTTGGAGCTTATCCGCTACGTCACGGACCCCAAGACTACCTCGAATGAATGTGTTGCGTATGCGGTCAGACCGCGTTACGCCGCACATCCACCTCAGCATCTTCATTTCCGTGACGTGAAGCTCCAGAGTGTGCCGAGATAGTGCTGGCCAACATTCGCTGCCGTATAAAAGAACCGGTCGGACGATGCTCTTGTATATCAGCCCCTTGAGCTTGGGCGGTATTCTGCGGTCGCAGACCACACCAGTGACCTCCCGCCATTTGGCCCAGGCAGCGCTTATCCGGCCATGGACATCGTGGTCGATGCCTCCAGACTCGTGCATAACGGATCCAAGGTACCTGAACTTCTCCGACTTAACGGCTGGCTCAGGACCTATAAGGATGGTGCTCGAGTCCCGGCTCCCGCAGGCCATGTACTCTGTCTTCGACACATTTAGTTTAAGACCGCCGTTCTCAAGCGTACCCTTCCAGAGGTTCACTTTACGCTCCAGCGTCAGTCGGTTCTCGGCAATGAGTGCTATGTCGTCGGCATACATCATCAGCCATGGAGGCTGGTCCTGGATGTGAGCCGAGACAGTATCGAGCACTACATTGAACAAGAACGGACTAAGAGCCGAGCCCTGGTGAACCCCCACTGTAATCGGGAAGGGTCTAGTGTCGCCAACAGCAGTCCTAACCATAGAAGCGGAATCGTGGTACATGCCTCTGATAATCTCAATATAGGCCTCAGGGATCCCTTTGGATCGCAATGCCCACCAGATACACTGACGAGGCATACAGGGAAAAAAGGAGAGCTCTGCACGTGGCCTTTTTAGATCTGCAGAAGGCCTTTGACTGTGTGCCTCCATCAAAGTTCTGAGGGCGAAAATGGCGTCCATGGTGCCCGATCCTGGCTGAAATCCATATTGAGACTCAGAGACAGTACACTCTCGGCGGAGCCTGAGGTCGATCATGCGCTCGAAGAGCTTCATGGTATGACTCATAAGCTTAATGCCCCTATAACTACCACAATCTTGAACACTGCCCCTTCCCTTGTAAATAGGGGTAATAAAGCTAAGCCGCCACTGATGCGGCATCTTACCAGTGTTCAAGATATGGTTAAAAAGGTCAGTAAGCATGAGCACACCAAGAGAGCCCAACGATTTCCACGCTTCGATCGGAATGTCGTCAGGTCCCACCGCTTTTCCGTTCTTCATGCGTCGAAGGCAATTACGTGTTTCGTCAAGGGTTATTGGGGCAATAAGTCCGAGGTTAGGCGGTGGGTCGTGATGAAGACTGCATGGGTGCTGAGTATTTAGCAACTCCTGGAAGTAGCTTCTCCACCTCTCCTTCACAGAGTCATGATTACAGAGCAGCGTGCCCTGGGAATCTCTGACGCAAAGACATTTTGCAATATCTTGCGTCATTTTATCCCGGGAACGTGCCAGTTTGTAAATGAGCTTCTGCCCCTCCACAGTTTCAAGTTTATCATACAATGGTGACAAACTCTCACTGCGGGCTCTGGCTACAGCTCTTTTACTGGCACGTTTAGCTACTGTGTACTCCAGTCTGTCTTCAGGAGAGTTGGATTCCTGCCACTTCTTAAAGGCAGCCTTCTTTTCACGAGTAACCTCCTGGACCTCGTCATTCCACCACCATGTCTCCCTGTCGATGACACGTCCTCCCCTAGAAACGCCAAGAACTCGCCTGCCTGCCGCAATAATTGCCGACTGAGCCCGATCCCAAGCATCCTGAGCAGTCTCGGTGTCAGTCGAAAGATTACGACTTTTCACCTCTGCCAGGAAGTCGGTCTGCATCGGTCCATTCAGCAACCACCACTTGATCCGAGGCCTACGTTTCTCGGCTACTTTCTTCTTCGGAGTGACGTTAAAGTCCATGACAAGAAGACGATGTTGGGCCGTTAGGCTTTCGCCTGGAATGACCTTACAGTTAGTTACCCTGCCCATATGACACCGTCTGGTCAATAAGTAGTCTATTTGAGTTGAGTGGGACCCGCACTTATACGTGATAAGGTGCTGAGAATTCTTTTGGAAGAACGTATTCACGACGGCCAGATCAGACGCAATACAGGTTCTCAGAATGTTTTCTCCCTCTGCATTGCGAAGACCGTGCCCAAAACCCCCGTGAACACGTTCATACGGCTCAGCAGCCCTACCGACGTGCCCGTTCAAGTCCCCCCCAACTAAGACCAATTCGGTAGACGGCACAGCAAGTAGCACCCCTTCATACTGCTCCCAGAATGTCTCCTTTTCGGCCGCGCTACATCCCGCCTGGGGAGCATAGGCACTGATTAAGTTTGTGATAACGCCCTCAATCAGTACCCTCACCCGTATCAGGCGGTCGGAGCGACGGTCAACTTCAAGGAGCCCATTCTGAAGCTCTTCAGAAAGCACTACCGCTACACCGTTTCTACCCGAAGGTGACCCAGTGTATATAAGCCGGTAACCCTGTCCGATGTTACGGGACTTATTGCCCTTCCAGCGAGTTTCCTGGAGGAAAGCACACTGGACCCGACGTCTCATGAGTACATCTGCGAGTTCCCTGCATCGTCCGGTTAGAGAGCCAATATTCCACGTTGCAAAGCGGAGTTTCTGTCTGGGTACTCGCGTCTTTAACCGTGCCCGTACTTGACACGGTAGCCCTTGCCCACTTATCGCAGGTGTAGGGCGATGTGCCTGCGCGTCGTTTAGCGGCGACGCCCTAGCCGTACCCAGTTTCTTTCTGTGACTTTCCATTATGTCGGCGGATGGCGGTTTTTTACATGGAGCGACTGCCGTCTGACCACCAAAACCCCTTTGTGGGGAAAAAACCGGGGGGGAGAGGAAAATAGAAGGGGTAGGATAGGTAAAAGGAGGGAGCTAAGGAAAGGAGGAGGGGAAGGGGGGAGTGTTAGGACACCATTCTTACGGACTGGATGAGGATGTAAGAGTGGCGGCTCGAGGATCCGGGGTCGCGTACCCGTATGCCCATAAACAAATATCGGACAGATATTAGTCAGGACATCCTCTGGATGTCTGACGATATCTATAACGTAATATAAAAACAGCTTATATTGTTTTTTTTTTTATGGAAAAGGACAAGGCAAACGAGCGTACGGGTCACCTGATGGTAAGTGATCACCGCCGCCCACGACCCCGTTTAACACCAGAGAAGCTACAGGTGCGTTGCTGACCTTTGAATATTTCCCTAGTATAATTTTTTTAGCTTCACGCTGAATCCCGCATTTACCATGCAGACAGAGGAAACCCAGTGTTAAGACACTCCGTTCCCCATTTTCGTCGAATTCTGGAGACATTACGTGTTGTGTATTAATAAAATAACATTAATAATTTATTTGTTCGGTATGTACGATCTACGTAGGGCTTTGACGTTGAAATCAATGGGCATTACGCCAAAAGTCAATGTTAGTACAGACAGCACTTCCTGCAAGACATTATTAATAATTATTAATCTTGTAGATTATATATGGAACCATTTCATAAAAGGTATGTCAACGGTACTTAACGCTACATGCTGTTTGATCGAACTGAGCTTCTATTTCAGTGTATACAAAATACAGACTGTGAATTATTGAGCGACGGACATATCATTGGCAGTTTATATTTGCTTATTTAATATATCTGTACAGAAATGTTTATTATTTTCAACATTTCGAGGTCGTCGAGGTGTTCTGGGACAGTCTGAATGTATCTGGGACAGTGTGATGGTTGTGGCTTCGATCCGTACTCTGGGGGAAATATTTTCATTCGCACTCTGCTAGAGAAAGCTTGGTGTTGAGTTCCACCACTCAACATTCAATGTTTCGACAATAAAATAAGTGGAGAACAGAGTGTCTTAACACAAGTTTTCCATTGCCTTGAAAAAAAAGCGTGAATCGGAAAACAATCACAAATAAACAATATCCATGAGAGTTTCCATTTCCTCGAGTGGAAATCGAACCCACAACCTAACACGAACGACTGCCCTACAATTACAATTTAAATAAACATAAAACAATTTTCAAACTAAAACATCACGAACAGTCTAAATCGCACACCTGCCACCCGATATCGTAATTTCATTTTAAGCTGACAGCGTCTTATAGTCAACGTGACATTTCAAAGAAGTCGTGTCACTTGCCGGGACTTCTTGCAGCTATATGCAATAAATATATAAGTATCGACCGGTAAAAGCGCACTATGCATGGAGCCCCTTATCCGTTAGACCTAGATTTCCAACGAGACCACTCTTTGGAAACATTCGGAGTGGCGCGCAGAAGTACACTCGAATATGCATATTCGAAATGCCACTGTATAATTTCGATGTGGTAATTAAAAAATTTACGGCTATGAAATTAATATTAATTTGTTGACATAAATAAGAGTAATACTAATATACATTTTTACATATAAGCATCGTAGGTAGAGGGAACCTAATGTTAAAACATTCTGTTCCCCACTTTTCGCCGAATAAACGAGGTATTGCGTAGTGAGAGGCGAAACTCGTCGTTGTGCTTTACCAGAGCGAAGAATTAAAACAGATCCCGTTGTATGCAGAGGGAACCTAATGTTAAAACACTCCGTTCTCCACTTTTCGCCGAATATTCGAGGTATTGAGTACTGAGAGGCGAAACTCGTCGTTGTGCTTTACCAGAGAGAAGAATTAAAAAATATAAATAATCCCCCAAGTGCGCGTAGAGCGTAAAATACTAACTAATTTACATTTTTTCGTTAATTATGCATATGAAAACGTAATATTAAAAAGTTGCGTAATTTTACATTTTTACACAAACAAATATAATGCAGTGATTGTTAAATTCCATTTTCTAATGTGAATGTTATAATAAAAACAACTCACGTATACTACAAACGAAAACGAAAATTCAATACATTTACTTTCGACAACAATCCCATATTCTTTTCTACCGGTGTTATATTATAAGAGACAGACGCTTTATGAGAACAATATATGTACACTATACATACTATACAGTACGGCCAACAAGTTGTGGCCGCAAAAGTTAGCTGTAGATTGCTGGGCAGATTTGATTTTACGATTTTTCACTCTTTTAATTATATACTTCCCGATACCCCATTGCACAAACATTCAGAACACTTAACTTCAGAGCCACAACTCGTTAACCGTACTATACTTCTCCTTAATCAGCATCTAAGTCATAAAGATGTCTCTCTCAGTGATAAATAATCCAATAGTGTTGTTTATTATCTTTAAAGTATATTTTAAGTACCGTATGAGTAAATTGTTCCAATTATTATTATTTAATATCATGACATATGATCGTAAAAACATCGTATTTACTTAAACATATTAAATAGCAGTTAGTGAAACTGCAAAATTGTCAATTTTCCTCTATTCTTTCAAATTGTACTTTTGCGTGTTTCGTGGTAGGCGAATTTTATAATAACAAGGAAAATATTTCATACTGTTTTTATTACACATATCTATTGTTGCAAAATGTGAAATTTTAATTTTTACACAATAATAAAAACGTCAATAACTTCCAACACAAGACACCTCGCTAAACACATAGTTTCTCTCTTAAACTTAACATACACATAAATTTGCTAAAAATTAACTTTTACTCACCCGAAGGATGCATACTCTCGTGGCACACCGGGCAGTTCACCGGCACCCGGGCCTCGAATATCTCGATGGCCAGGTACTGTCGGAGGCAGGGCTCGCAGCAGCGGTGCGAGCACCATGCCAGGCGCATCATAGTTGACGCGCTGAACGTCGACAGGCATAGCGGACAGTCGAGAACCTCGCCCTGGAACAAGTTAATAGGGGTGATTAATATTTTTAATGTGTTATTCCACACTTAGGAAAGCAAATAAGAATAGTAAGAAAACGTATTAAAAATTAATCGTATCGGGATTTGAACCTGCGCTTTTTGAAAACCGTCCTAGCGCTGTGACCACTAAGTAATAGTACTTACGGAAAGAGCGTATGGACGTTCTCATAAAGCTTCATCGAAATTATTATACGCTTGTTTTAACTTATTTATTGTTAGCATCTCTGTAGTTTTTTTTTTCTTAATATGTAAGTAAATAGGGAGTTTTAGTCGTAATTTACTTTAGTTCTACATATATCTCTTAAATATGCCTATAACAACCCGGCAACTTCGATTAAGTACAAAAGTGCTTACGTGCGTACTTTAATCCCGCAAGGACCATTCGGGGAAATAAGTTATTTTAAAATAGAGTCGCCAAAGTATATCTCTAGCTTCTTCCATTCACCACGACCACATTAAATGGTACATATATAAAAAACAGTTATCTCTACATTATCTCTGCTTCTCCACCAACAACAAAAATACATAATTTAAAAATACATAAAAAATGAAAACATGATTATTCCAAAGGTGATTAACGTGAATCCGCAGCATCATCACTTAAGGAATATGAGAAAACTAAGAAATATCAGGTACCTAGAAGACTAGTAGTAATACTAGAGAGTGCTCGACAAAACCCGATGCAAAATGCATTAAGCCCGACTTCTATTACATTGTATTAATGGACCGTACATAGAACAGATTTGAAGCGCTGTTCTATTCTCTTTACTATAAAAGCATCATAAAAGGAAAATCTAAAACTTTTTTACTCGAGTGAGTTATAAGATTAGAACTAAATGTAGGTATATTGACTTTGCATAAACTAAAGTGAAGCCACTTGTGGCGCAAGGCACGAGCGTGTGACTGTAAACGTAATAGGTGGGTTGGATTCCCATTCGTGGAATAAATATTTTCATTCTTTGCTGTGGTATCGAAGCAAAGCGCGACGTTTCGTTCCGCCACTCAATATCCAATGCCTCCAAAATTCTACGGAGCGGAGAGTCTTAACACTAGCCTCTCTGTCTAATCTACATATCTCATATGAGATATGCATAATCTCATATGCAGGATACAGCGTGAAGCGTGAAAAAAAAAAAATTGAGTTTTAATCAGTTAATAATTCTTCAAATACACAATATTTAAAATAGAAATAACTAATCAATCATATTAATAATATTCATATTCGTATCAATATTGTATAAATATTTGAAAAACAATTTGGAACTCGCAATTATTACGAAACTGGCCTTGATTTTCCTCTATTAGACTAAATAAATAGATTGCATTTAACATATTAAATCATATTACATAATAAACAAGTGTTATTTATAAACAGCTAATAGCTTAAAAATCAAGTCTCTACTATTCAAACATTAAAAGAAATAATAAAAAAACTTCCAATAAATTGATTAATAAAAAGAATAAATATCAATTGAACATACTATAATTAAAAATAAAATATACTAGAATTACAAGACAAGTTCGCTACATTTTATTCTAGAAGTTACACATAATTACATTATGACACATATGTATGTTATATGAAAAAGGCATTTAATTGATTAAAGATCAAGCAAGTCAAATGCTGGCTGATTGATACAAAATTTAATAAATTTTATAAAATATGAAAAATATTCCATTACTTAGCATTGAAATATTATTGACCATTTTTTATTCTTACTAATTGAACATACTTAATTGGATTATTATCAAAAATAAGCAATACATATTATTTTTGCTGCATTTTATAGCTTTCACGTCAGCACATTCGAGAACTCCAATGGGAATCGAACCCACAACCAGTCGCGTTCGCCAGCGCACCATTCGTGGCGCGGGGGCCGAAGCGTGCGACCTCATATTAATCTATCTAAAATAAAGATAATCAACCAGAAAACTAGCACCCTTATAATTTGCATACTTTTTTTTAATGGGGCTTTATTTAAAAAATATACTTATATTATAGTAGTCAAACAAATTTCACTAGCTTTTATAATACGACAGCTTGATTAAAATAGAAAAGCTCTGTTACCATTCTGACATGATGAGTATTTTCTAGGAAATATTATACATCAAATTTATTCTTCGCCGAGTTAAAATACAGAAAGTACCTAACCTAAACATTATTTAGTTTTTGTTTTTGTTCAAATAAATTTTTAATCTGGTACTAATTGTATTTTTTTAATAATGTCAATATATAAGGAAATAAAATCTTCATTCCTTATTTGGTTATCCATTCACTAAAAAATTTCTTTATAAAAAGATACTGTCTAGAAATATTATGGAATGGTATTATACATATTTTTTTAACAATCGTATCGATTCGAAATCGAATAATATCGTAATCGAGTTACATAGATTTTTGTTGACTTAAAATGGGACTTAGAAAAATTTTGCAACGAATATCATTATGTAATACTACTATTCGACCTTAGTTCTTACATTGGAATGTTTAAAAAACTAACTCGTTAATTTAATTATAACTTTTATTGTAGGTATATGTAATTTATATTTTTTATCACTGTAAATTTACATTAAACATAAAACAAACAAGTTTAAACGAGGTAGAACGTAAAATAAAAACACGGAATATTAAATATGTTTTAAACTTAAAAAAAGAACAAACATTTAATTTAAAACGAAAATTGTAATAACAGATAATAATAAAAAAAATAAACAAAAAAGAAAAATAAGAATTTTCGAGGCCATCGTGGCGTGACTCAAAAAGGATTTTCAGAAAATTCGCCGAAAAGTGAGCAACGGAGTGCCTTAACACTAAGCTCCCTCTACCTACCCTGCTATTTGCGTGTTACAACAAAAATTTGAAAAAAAATGAAACAAAAAAATTTGCAAGTTTAAAATCGAAAACCTAGAAACGGCCAGAAGTAGTTAGCAATAAGTTCCCGTAGCATAAAAAGTGGGTTAAGCTTTGATTTCACGAACAAGGTAGGCCTTTTGGTTATCACAGCAGTTTATAGCATTCACGTCAACCTCGTTAAGTGAAAGTCAATTATGCCTCGCTGGCCTGCAGAGCCTGGCCTGGTGACTAACGAGGGTAGTTCTTCTTAGTTGACTTTTACCTATTTTTATACAACTTAATTTTATAAAATGGCTTATATTGACATTTAAGCGCTAGGTTTTCTTTGGAGGAACTTTGAATACAAATTGCTTATGCATTGAAAAGTTAAGAGGGCAAGTTTGTCGTTATAGTGTTTTTTGTTCGTTAACCTGCTTATACTCAGTTGTATTGAAAGTGAAAATCCTTTCGAAGTCTTATAAGTTTTAAGCGATTGAGTTAAAAGCGGGTCGAATGCTTTTGTTTAATACATTTCATTTCTGTGTCAATTTTAAAACAATAATAGAAAAGTATCGCATTTTATTTTTCTATCTTCTATTCTTTAATAATTTTATACGAAGGAATGCAATTATATTATATGAAGAAATTAATACTGGAAAAAAGTAATAAAATTAATACCGATTTCCCATTAAAACAATTTCCGTTCTTCACCTGCTGCCAAATTCTGGAGGCGTGAAAATATTAAGTATATCATTTTCTCAAGTGGAAATCGAACCCACAACATGTTGCATTTTCGGTCACACGCCCTATGCGCCACGACTGGCTTCGTTCATTATCATTTAAGTATTATTAATAAACAAAGAAAAGTTTATTATAAATGACTGAAAGAAAATCCTTACTATCAAGGGATATGCAGCGAATGACCTTCCTATTATTATTCTTTTGAATATTTATCATTATAATTACCTCATAGAAAGAAATAGAAAGGCGTGGCTATTATAGAAATGCATAAACAATTTACACAGACCTTGATATAGTACGCTATTAAACGTTAATTTACTTTTAATTCATTCTGAGAATGACTTTATAGCTTCACGCCGTATCCCGCACATAGCAGGGTAGGCAGAGAGAATCCGGGAACCTAAAGTTAAGACACTCTGTTCCCATTAAGACACATCCTTTCCCTACTTTACGTCAAACCCAAAGCCTCCCGAATTCGGTTGAAAGTAAAGAACGGAAAGTCGTCTTGATGGGAAAGGAGTGTGTTAACACTAGGTTCCCAGGTACCTTCTACCTACCCTTTTATGTGCGTTTTATAGCGTGAAGCAAAAAATAGAATAATATTCTTAATAAAATATTCATATTTAAATAAACTGCCACATTCAAATTACATACTCAGTATGTAAACATTTACAAATTGACATTTACATTTTCTTTGTATTATTATTAGCTTAAGTTCTATAGAAATATATATTACTCATAATGTTTTCTCTGGGTTTCCTTATTTCTTACAATTTTTTTATTTATAAAGAGCTCTTTTTAAATATAATAATATATGAAATTAACATCAATTGAATCGCTTGTAGGATAGCTAATAAGTCCCCTCTTCGCCCTATCTATAACATTGACATTGAAAATAACAACTGTTGAATTTCTTGCTAGATCTTTTTAGCAAAACTTTATTTCTAGCCAGTAGTAGTTTAGCTTTAAGTGTATATTCAACGATTCAAAAGTGTAAAAATCTATTTAAGTAAAGGATATTTTGTATTTGAATTTCTATGTATGGTATATGATTTCAAACACCGACTTTCTTATTATTCAACTCAAATCCACATGCACTATGAAAACCAATACCATCCATATTATAAAACGGTTAAATTGCATAAAATTCACGTCTGATTGATAACTATTGCGATATACGAGTATACTGAAGTTTATATAATTGTATATACGAGTAGAGGGAAAGGAGTTTGAGTTACGAAACGGCAAAGGTAATCCGGTCGCGGCTAATGTAACTTGGCTACAAGTGTTTGTGAATTATTTTCTAATAATAATCTAGATATATTAATAGTATGTTTATTTTATTATAGTAGCTGGGTGGGTAGAGGGAGTAGTAAGACACTCCGTTCCCCATTTTCTGCCCAATTCTGGAGGCATTGCGTGTTGAGTGGAGGAACTCAACGCCGCGCTATGCTTCGACACCAGAAAGAAAAAAACGAAAGCGTTATTATATTTCATTACCTTAAGTGGGAATCGTGACCACGACCTGTCGCGTTTACGTACTTATGCCCCTGCGCCACGATTTTTCCCTTTTTTTTGTAAATATAATAAATTTTGTAATAATAATAAATTATTATATTGAAATTATTTAAGAAAAATGACCCCAAATATAAATACTATATGAAATTTAAATGTAGAATATAAAAATAAATACTTTACTTTGCCAACTTTATTCGCTCGCCCTGTTAAACGAAACGAGAGCTCAATAAAGTTAAAGTGTTGAAAATATCAAATAACATGAAACCTTATAAATAGAAGGGTAAACAACAAAAAAATATATTTATATTTAATTGAAAGTTTTTTTTATATAAGAACTACTACAATTAAAATATAATAAAAAAAATAATAAGCTTCACGCTGAGTGGGTAGGCAGAGGGAACCTACTGTTAAGATGTTTAGACTCCGTTCAGTATTTTCCACCGAATTCTGGAGGCATTACGTGTTAAGTAGCAGAACTCAACGCTGTGCTTTGCCTCGGCACCAGAGCGAAGAAATTAATAAACGTATAAATTTAAATATTTCATTTCCTCGAGTGGGGATCGAACCCACAACCATTCGCGTTTACAGTAACACTTTGTGCCCCTGCGCCATGACTCTACAATGGTATAGAAAATTAAGGTCGTACGTGACAATATTCATTATACAATAGTTTTCGTAACGTGTTTATATTTTATTCTTAGTATTAAATAAAAGATAACACTAGTAACGTATATTTAGTATTATTCTTTTCTTATAAGCAATATAATTTAATAAAAAAAGAAGTGTAAAATTTTTGTGTAAGCAGTTTTAAAATTTTTAAAGTGTTATTCCACAATTAGAAACGAAAACCCTTTTTTGAAAATGTATTTATTTAACGTAACAGGAATTGAACCTGTGCCTCTAGGACGGTTGCCAACTCCAAGTCTACATATACATTTTATAAAAAAAGGAGTTTACAGTATAAAAATTATACTATAAATCGTAAGTAAATAAAAACCTATATTGTTATCATATTAAATAATTTACTGCTTTTATATAAAAATAAATTTGTATGTATAAAGTATATTGTATATAAAGACATCAACATACGATACAAATTACAAAACCTGTGCAAATAGTACATATTTATTTTTTAAATTACCGTTACTTGTCGATGATAATTTTATTATAATTTATAAAGTAAAAAGAATTCATTTTAAATTTAAATTATGAAACATAAAAACTTATGTAAATTTAAAAATATTTTTATTTGCCTGAAATGGCAATGCCCTTGTTGCGCGCCAAAAATAATTTAAAATATCAGAATATGTGAAATTTTAATGTCGAAGACCTCTTTTTGAATTCCAAATTTAGAACAAAGAAATTGTATTGGCATAATATATGAATATCTTAAAATATTTTTTAGCTTTACGTTGAACCTGATGAACCTGTGAACCTAGTGTTAAGTCACTCCATATCCATAACATTAAAACATTCCATTCATCAAGACACTTCCGTTCCCGATTTTCTGCCAAATTCTGGAGGCATTACGTTATCAGAGCGTGAAACAGAAAATCCAGTAAGAATCGAACCCACAACCTGTAACATTTACACACGCACGCCCCTGTACCACGATAACCTCAAAACATTTGACACCTGTCAAGAACAATCGGGCCATTCCATTACACAGTAGTTAGTTACGTGTAATGTATGTACGTAGTAATAAATTAAACTCGCAGCGTGTTTTGCATGCGTCCGCACGCCGCGTGCTGGCAGACGGTAGAAAGTGATTTCAAGTGTTAAGTGTTAAGACATCGCACGCGATGCATTTTGATAGTATTTTTACTATATTATGTGAGCCGAATGTAATTTCAGCCTGTTCAAAGATGTTTTTGATTAAGGCCATCGCGACAATTATTGTAAATTGATCATACGTGCTATCTGGATATATATATTTGACATTGAGTTTTTATGAGCGCGGCGTTACGTTAAATGAAATGTCTTATATATTTTCATTTTTTCGTTCTAAAGTCGAGGCAAGGCGTGGCGTTGAGTTCCGCCACACTAAATGTGATAAAGTAGGTAATAATATTTGGTATTGAGTGCATATAGGTATGGAAACCACATGGTAGTTTTGTAACTTTATAATTTATTAAAACAATGTATTTTCACTTTCTCTGTGGTCAAAAAATCTAGTAAAATGTAGAAAACGAAAACAATTGCGAAATACATTAGTATGTACCAAAAGGATAGTACCTACTTTATGTCTTTTTACACGTTTCCTAGCAGTTTAAACAAAGGAAAGGGACCTTCACGCATACCATTATTTCATATGAATCTCTTCCGTTATTGACTGACAGAACCGCACAGACAAAACTAAGGAAGTAGTAAGGAAGTTCAAATTCAGCATGTAGTAGCGTGTGAGAGGGTCACTTAAAGGGGGTATCTCGACATTCCGACGGGATCACAAGAAATGGGATTTTTAATATTACATCTTAAAGTCCAAGTGAAGAAAGTCATGGCGCAAGACCACAAGTGTGTGACTGTAAATACGACTGGTTGTGGGTTCGATTCTCACTCGAGGGAAACGAAATATATGTATAAATATATATTTTCATCTCTTCGTTCTGATGTTTGAGGCAAAGCACGGAGCAATGCCTACTGAATTCGGCGTCAACTGGACAATAGGTTCGCCTTGTTGTTTGCGGGATACAGCGTGAAACTGATTTTTGAACCAAGAAGCCAAAAGTCCACGCATAAGCCAGCCTGAGCCAAAAGCCCAAACAAAATTAGGGAACGAAAACTAGTAATAGTTGTAAAAAAACATCAAATTACACGGACTTACTCAACCGCGTTTAATGCAATTAACCGTACAACTCACAGTGATTATGCTAGCTCGTCGAACTGGATTACACATAACGTTGGTATTGACTTGATCTATGGCTCTTCACCAAACCCAAACACCTAAAGCTATGAGATAACGTCATTATATCATGTAGTGATCTATGAAATTTTCGGAGCCATTTGTAACCACGCGATAAGTTCTGGGCTCTATTCTCATCCGAAGAAATGAAATATTCAATATTTTTCTTTTTTCGCTCTGGTGTCGAGGCAAATCGCGGCGTGGAGTTCCATCAACACGCGGTACCAGAATACGCCGGAAAGAAGGATACAGAGTATCTTAAGCTTAATTCCCAGGTTACCTCTACCTATCTTTATGTGCCTATACAGCGTGAAGCTGAAAAATCTTCGAAAAAATATATGCCTCTGATCAATGAGAAAATATAACTGTTTCCCATATTTCTGAATGGAAATGTGTAACGATTAATTAATTTTTTGCTTCATTCTCTTTAAAAATTGCTAGACTACCTTTATAAAATCGCTCATTTAGTGCAACAATGACGTCATTCCTTTTTTATATTAAAATAGGTATCAACAGTTGGATACGAAGAGCTAAAAATCTAGCTCAGAGCAATTGGAGAGACCTATGTCCAGCAGTGGACGGGGACAGGCCGATGATGATGAAATATCATCAAGTATATTATAGACTATAGTAAAATACATATTATAATTCTGACGTTATGTAGTTTATCTTTATGTATAATTAACATTATATCATTAGATAAGCTATGTTCTTGATATTATTGATCGGGGCGCGATTTCTGTATGTGTCATAGAATAAATAGTGTTATCATCATAATATTATAAACACCGTGACGCAGTTAGTACATGTCTGATTCTAGTTCTAATGCTAATGGGAATAATATCTAACACTATTTTAAGCCCCAAAACATTTGGATACAAGGGTGCGGGATCAGCGGAGTTGAAGATTCATATCCTGCAAATACCAAGAATGTATACAGACTGCGGTATTCCATGCACCATGCATGAAGATGGAAAGGAAGGGAAGAATGATATCACTCCATTAATTGTCTCTGCTTCTGTGTAATTTTTTTGTATTTATTACCTAAAAAGTAACCCAGAAACCAACTGCAACCATTTAGCTGAAGACATAAGCTAAATACGGTGCATTCTTCTATTATTATATTAGTAATAATATATTGTAAAAAATATTTTCGCAACGATCTGACCTTATTTATACATTGTTAAATAATAAAATTTAACGAATTGAAATAAATATTATGACATTGTGTAGATTTTCGCAAGAGTTACTTATACCGACAACCTTGACAAAATTAAATCTTTATATATATATTTTAAACTTTATCGTACAAGGCTGGTTGATGAGCCAAAATTGCAATTGGCCGTGTTAACCGAATCAATCCGCTACACTATATTAGCTTTACAATTGAAACAATTTTGAGAATAAACCATTTAGAATTGATCTTTTCTTATGTTGTATGGTTGCAACGAATGATATTTTTTAATATTTTAAATATATATTTTATTTTAGCTTCACGCCGTATCCCGCATGTAGTAGAGTAGGCAGAGCGAGCCTAGTGTTAAGACACACCACTCCCCACTTTCCACCGAATGCTGGAGACATTTCGTGTTAAGTGGCGGAACTCAACACCGCGCTTTTGCCTCCACACCAGGGCGAAGAAATGAAAATATTAAATATTTAATTTCCTCAAGTGGAGATCGAACCACCAACCTTTCGCGTTTAGTCACACGCCTGTGCCCTATCGCCACGACTGGCCTTTTATAAACTTTTTGTGGGTCATTGATGTAATCAATTAACAAATAATTTGTAATTTCTTAAAGAGTTAATTATATTTAATTAAATCTTTATAAAATTATTACTTGATTAAACCTATCCAACCATTACACCTTGTGTTAAATCTATTGATTTAATTAATTAGCTATAAAACGAATGAGTAATTCAATGTTAAATACAGCTATCAATTGGAAAAAAAAAAACAACACAACGTTTATATTAATTAATTGATAGATATTTTTTGTTATATGTATGTATTATAACATAAACCTTCCTCCAAAAACACTATTAGTAAAAACCGCATTAAAATCCGTTGCGTGGGTATTTTGAAAGAAAGGTGGATAGGTGTGGAGGGTGTTTTTAAAGATTTACCTAATATTTATAAAATAACCTAATAAGTATCGATTTTTGAAGTTCAATTAAAAAAATAAAACCTACGTATACTTACCTATACCTACTGGTCATGTTCTCACTATAATTGAACAACGACTTAAATCTGTCGAAGTCTGGTGTCTAGACGAATATATCTAAAACTAGTCTAGACATCATATAATAGCACAGCATTTGAGATGCTAGAAACTTCACGTATATAAAATTTTCTTTCCTGGATAAAATGAAATATGATTTATAACGTATTCTTGTAGATTCTTGTAAAAACTAATAACTTCTATAACCTACTACTAAGACCATTTTTCAGAGAATAAGTAATAAATTTATATTTTTACATTTAATATTTTTCTTTCTCCGCTCAGGTAAACAAAGCGCGACATTGATATATGTCACTCAACACGAATTGTGTCGAAAATTGAACAGAAAGAAATGAACGGAGGGCTTTAACACTAGTGTTTACTCCAAATACAAAACTTATGAAACATTAAATTCGTCCCGAAAAAAAAAAACTACCCAAAATAATTGCTGAAATTCGTCTACGTAGAATTTAATTATCAGACCGTGATCTGTGAACCTTGGATATGTATTATTGCATTCACAAAAGCACTTGCATTTCGTGAAAAAAATTGGCTGTATTTGGAGAAATCTTAACAAACGAAACATCGAATACTGCCTTTTTATACCCAAAAATTAAAATATGACGCTAGATTTTCCATTTTCTACCAGATTATTCCCCAAAAAAAAAATCAAAATATAACGCTACATTTTCCATTTTCCACCAGATTATTAGAAAAATCCAAAAATATTTTTCTACACGAGACGGCTAAATCAAACGAACAACACAATGGTGGGTGTGGCGGTATGCTCATCATCATACATGCAATACCGACTAACAATAAACTATTTTTAATATTTCACGTATAGAATAGAAATAGATAATGTATTACCTCTTCGTCCTCTGCGATATACTGAACTGTCGGCCTCGCCTGTGATGGATCTGTGTTTGCCTGCACGGGTCGTTCCCTTTGATCCAATACTGTAACAATTATAATGGTATCATTATTTTTATTATAATTTTCTAACGATTCTTTAAAATTTTTCAAGTTTTGTAAAACTTTGCTCATTATTGAAGACAATTTATAAGAATGAACTTTTTTTTAACGATTTCAAGATTTATAACTTATATTTAATGGAGGTACTTATACCTACTAAGTACTTTCTTTATAACAAAACTTTTATATATTTTATAGTGTTATATTTTTTGTTGGTACAAATGTGAATTAAAGATTTAATTTAATTCAAAATATTTATATTTCTATAGTGAAGTAATATATTTATAGTTAAGTCAAATAATATTTTTAAATCACTTTAAGAAACAATTATTATAATAAAAACAAAATATTTTACGGATAAGCGATGCGGAAAACAATTTCATATCCTTTTCCGCGGCCAATTAAAAAAAATACGTTTTATTAATAAGTCATATTGAGACATTAATATGAAAAGATATAAAATTAACAATTTTACTAATTGTAATTAGTAATTGTGATTACTATTGGTATGTCAATGTATATTGATTTTACATCAAAATTCTTTAATAAAATGTAGAACGTACACTTGAGTAATATAGAAAACAAACATCTTTGAAATTCTTATGGGGAATAAAGAATGGTAATAAAAATAATTTTTATTTTATAAAGATTACACAATATTTATAGTTCCGTAATATTTTGTAAGGTGTTAAATAAAAAAAAAACATTTAAATATAACTCTAAAAATGAAAAACAAAAAAACCGTTAAAACGGTGTGTCTATAACAAAGTACCGATGAGTGCCCTTGATATGCAATGAGAATAAAGTGCAAAAACAAGAGAGCATCCCTATAAAGAGGGATGAAAACTTTTTTTTTGAAAAAAAACTTGTGATAATGACACTTAGTAAATGACACTTCAAAAAAGAATAAATTATCATGTGTTTTTATCATTTTAGCTATAAAACGGGCTCAGGCTTTTAAGAGTGAATAAGCACTAAGGGAAACACTTAAATGTAGAAACTTTTTACAATAAATATTTGAAAAAAAAACATGCAACTGTTGAACCCCAGTGGAGGTCACTTACATTAATACAATAGAGATAAGCCTATGATAATAGGGAAGTTTATGAGTTACGCAGAGGCAGCTGTAAAAGGTGTTGATTTTGTGACACATCGCTGATAAAGCTGAAATGGACTTGAGAAATTTTTAATTCAGATTATATTCAACAAATATTATTACTAATATAAGTTTTAATTATATTTTTTGTATGTTGGTATTGTATTTTTATTAAAATTATTTATGTAAAACAATTATTGTAAATCAATAATGTCATAGATACACCATGGAATAATAGGCAAAGGCGTGATATATGCCAATAATAGGTACATATAAATATATTTTCTTTCTCCATTACAATATTACGTATGGATATTGTATTTAAACGGAAAACGTTATTAGATTACAAAACTAACTGTGATGAGAAAATCAATCATTCTATAGCACAAGCGGGCGAAGCCGCGAGCTGGACGCTAGTCAACAACATAATCATACATCACAGGACTTCAAAAACAAAAATCTGCATATTAGACACAAAACATCCGGCGTACGCAAAACACATACACAAGCATAATGCAAACGGCCGTGTAAGATGAAGTGTTAGCAAAACGTGACGCGACGTGGAACAAGTCGACTGATCGGGCGATCAGTCGCATCGACGGTCGGATACCTGGCGTCGTCGGCGTGCCCGAGGAAATGTAGTCTTGCAAGACTTGTTTAGATTAAATCTGGGACGAAATTCAGTTTATTTCCGATGGTAGAGCGTTTGTAAGCTTAAGTTATGTATTTTTAACAATTTTAAAGTGCTATTTCACACTTAACAAAGAAAAATACTTTTTTAGAGACGTATAAAAACGAACGTACCGGTATTTGAACCGGCGTCTCTTAGAACCGAAGTGAAAATGATTCAGTTCTCCCGAGTGGACTCGAACCTAAATTTATCTTGCTTACAGTTAGACGGTGTCCCACAAGCGCTACGATAGGCTCTATTAAATATTAATTTTACGTGTTAGTGTTGCGTAAAAATAAAAAAAATATTCACTTATAGGTACCTAGGTTACATAATTAAAACGACATTATTAACTTAAACTAGGTATAGCACAAATTAATAATCTAGGAAATATGTAACAATAATTAACAATGTTAGCAAACTCATTCTCACGGCCTGTCGAGTTATTTAATACGATTTGCGTGAAAGTATGTTATGATTGCATACCAATACATACGTATTGATCTGAATTACATATAGTACCGGTTTAAACAAATATGGATAGTCTGATTTATTAATCTAATTTACAGTTAAACAATTTAAAAAATTAAAAGAAGAAGCTTCACGCTGTATCCTGCACTCAGCAGACAAAGGGAACCTAGTGTTAAGACACTCCGTTCCCCACTTTCTACCGAATTTTGGAGGCATTGCCTGTTGAGTGGCGGAACTCAACGCCGCGCTTTGCTAGAACTTCAGAGCAAAGAAATGGAAATATATAAATATTTCATTTAAATGAACAATTTTACTGTATTAATCATAATGACTATTGGTATGTAAATGTATGTTGTTTTAATGCAACATTCTTTTATAAAAAGTTATATGTAAACGTGAGTAATATAAAAATTAACAATTGTTTAATTCTTATGGAGAATAAAGAATGCTAATAAAAATAGATGTTATGTCAGACTAATTAAACTAAATTTATAGTTTCGTTATATTTCATAACGTACCTACTAAATATAAACCTAGGTTTCTTTAATAAATTAATATAATATTTATTATTAAAAGTAACAAAGTTATAGGATTAAGTTAATACGATCCTCACTTCAGGGAATTATTTTCACTTTCCTATTCTGGTAAGGAAAAGCGCGGCGTTTACTTCCGCAAATCTCTGCCAACTCTGCTATATATATGTAGGATAAGTATTGAATGAATTTAAAGAAAAACAAACAACAATATGAATAGGCGCGTTTGTACTTACAGGAAAACATTTAACCGACTGGTTTATTATATACATGGGAACAGCCCACTCGGTACCGTTAACTATGACGTTATAAGTAAGGAAATCCCTCTTTTTATGAACAATACAATTCATATAAGAAAATACAATATATTATAAATGTATAGTTTTTTGTGTTTTCCTTAATATTTGTAAAATTTTACCTGAACTAAACATAAATTCAATTAATACAATAACAACACTATGCAATAGGTACATCGTAAGTAAATACAATAAAACATCTTTATAAACATCCCGCATATTTAAAATGTAAACAGATAGTAGCTAGTGTCAAGACACTCCGTCCTTCGCTTTCCGTCAGAGTCTGAAACATAATTTTTTACGCCTAGTGAAAATCGAATCTACAACTGCAGCACGAAGGCCAAATTATATACAAAATCACATTTTAAACCAAAAATAATATTTTAAATCTATTTTTATGATTCATCACGTTTCACGGGTTGTATAAAATCCGTGAGATTAGCAAATGAACGTGAATTCGATCGAGCAAAGTTGCGGTGCATTGACCCACATTTGTTTGAAAATAGTAGTGTCGTGATCTTTTAAGCATTAATATAATATACAATAATATATAATAATATGTTGAACTTACTTAGTTTATATTATTGGAACTAAAATACAAGTAATAGTGACAGATTTTTGAGATGTTAAAGGAAAGGATAGAAAGGTCGCATCGAGTTTCACCATTCAACAGGCTATGCCTCAAGAATTCAGCGAAAAATTGGGGAACAAAGCGTCTTAACACTAGACTCCCTCCCAGTTCCCCCTAACTAGCCTGCTAAAAAAAGCAGAGTCATAAATATTTTTAAAAAATCATTAGACATAAACGAAATAAATAGCAAAAGAAGGCAGGACAAAAATATAAATTTTACCGGTATAACTTACCTACAAATATTCTTTGTATCTAGGTAGAGCTAGAAGATTAGGAACATTCGGTAGTACCTATATAAAACAAGAACACGTTTATTGTTTTTATTGCACCTACCGTTTAATTCTAAATTTACTTATTTACATAAATCAGCGTCCATATTCAGTGCGCTAATGGAATACCATTAACAAATCAATCAAACTGTCTAATCGATTACTACAGAGTGAGAACTCGTACGTAAACAATCAAATTATACATTAAATTTCACGATGTACCAAGCACATAGCAAGCAGAGGGAACCTGGGAACCTAATCTAAAGACAATCTTTTCCCCACCTTCCACGGAATACTGAAGACATTAAATTTAATTTTAAAAATAACTTGTACTAGGTGCAATGAGAACAAGTATTTTCCCAATAGATTTTCGTACTTACTACAGAATGCTCCTAACACAGATTTAATTAAAGAAGTTATAAAAAAACAAATTTAATTCGCTCATAAAATATCTAATAGATAATCTAAACCAAATAGAATACCAGAACGAACTTATGTGATATCATTGTATTGATAACAAACATCACAAAAGAAAACAACAAAACGATCAAATAATAATAATTGTTATTGAGCATGGCCGTCAACAAAATAAAAAAAATAAACAATTTAATCCCACAGATAATGTAAAGTGATTACAAATAAATAATTAATGGTCATTGGTGGCGCAAGGGCACAAGCTATTGTCTGTAAACGCGGCAGGTTGTTAGTTCAATTCCCACTAGAGAAATTGAAATATTTAATATATTTATTTATTCGAATTCAGCGGAAAATGGTGAACGGAGGCGTCTCAACGGAAACGGAGTGTCTTAACACTGAGGTCCTAGGATCACTTTGCCTATTCTGCTATATATAAAAAAAGTATTAACGACTCATACAAATAAGATTATTTATATAATGTTTACTCACATAACACTATATATTACATAAAGATAGACAGCTAAAAATAGAGACGAAGAAGCATTCAACCAAATACAATCCAATAAAGTGCAGACTTGATCCCCTTTTATGGACAGCCATAATGTCATACTTCGGTTACATCAGAACACTTATAGGAAATCTTCAACGAGCACGTACATTGGTTAATTATAATTATTTATTAGCGGTTTTATCCACGAAGAGGTGACTGTTTTGACGATTGTTTGAAAAGCATTACAAAATATAAGCTAATGTCACGTATTAATATGGAGGCCATGGGCGTTAGTGTGTGCCTGTAAACGCGAAAGGTTTCTGGGTTCGATTCCCACTTGGAGAAATGAAATATTTAATATTTTCATTTGTTCCCTCTGTTGCCGAGGCAAAGCGCGGCGATGTGTTCCGCCACTCAACATGTAATGCCTTCAAAATTCTAATAACGATGCATAAACAATATTCCAAGTATATATTACTCATCATTCACGATTTAAAAAAGAACGTGACTTTAAACAGTTATAACAATATATTCTACTTTTATTTGGAATTTTACAATTGTTTTTTTAAATATTAATAACAAATAGTTTATTATTAAGATATACAAGTTCCATATAAATTATTATGATAAATATCACAATAATTTTGAGAATAAAGACGACACCGTGAATCTGCGCGGGCGCACGTTACCAGCATAATGGATCAGTGACATCAGGACCAGTCGTCGCGTGCTCGAACCGCTCCCATTCGCCTTAGATCCGGTATTTCATGCAAATTCAAGACTATTCTTAGACGCTAGACACAAGCATAGGTTAAGAGAGGCGCATAGTTTGTACCTATATTATACATTTTTTAAATAACAGGACAAAAAGATACGCAAATATAATCTATATATAAGGTATAATATAAATCAGCTAAAATAGCTTCACGCTGTAACCCCGCAGACAGCATATCCCATTTTCCGTATCACATATTAAGAAACAATAATTAATTTCCTCGAGTGGAGATCGAACCCACAACAGCCACATAAAGGACTCAATAATCTTATAATACTCACAATATTTAGTCTTCAAACACACAACACCTATTAACCACTTAAGTTGATCGACATATGAGAAATCAGTCATCGCGAGACATGAACACTACACAAAACGTCGTTACAATAATAAACAATAACCTTCTAGGAATGTTTTTATATTAATGCATATTTGTATCGACCTTTGCTCGAAAATTATCGTAGAATTTATTTTTAATTAATATTAGTATAATCGATCATCAACGGGAATCTACATCAGTTCGCATCTTATCAAACAAAATTGAATACTAAAATAAAAATGACTGATATAATAAATAATTTGTAATGGTTTTTTTTCGGCTTCAAGCTGCATCCTGCATTTAGCAAGGTAGGCAGAGGGTGTCTAGTGTGAAGACACTCCGCTCCCCACTCTCCGCCGAATTGTAGATATGAAATAGTTTTGATAAGACTAATTTTCCAACACCTAAATAACCTCCAAACAAATTGTTTATACTTAACATAAAGGAGCCGAAAACGAAAACAATTACTGTTGTTTATTAAATTGCTCTCAATCATGAAGTACTTAACAATTTTTTGGTATAAAGTGGATCAATAATGAGGCCAGTCGTTGCGAAGCGTGTGACTGTAACGTAATAGGTTGTGGGTTCGATTCCCACTTGGGGAAATAAAAAAAAAAAACATTTTTTTAGTACTTAGTATTTTTCATAGATTATTTACCATACGAAACACTTACATTTTGGTTGTTTATTATTCAGGTATCAACTCTAAACATGCAAATACACAACTTCTTTATATTTCAAGGGCAGCCGAGATCAATAGAGGTACTAGACTGCGTAGGTACTTTATAAATGTAACATTAATATTCCATACAAACAATTTCCTTGAGACTACCACAATTTGTCTTCATAAACAAAATGTTTTCTGGCTAAAATAACATGTGAATAAATAATATTTTCATTTTAGCGAAGGAGAGACACAATACCAAGGAAAAACAAGAAAATCTAGTTTTGATAGTGATTTCTTTGGAAACAGTTGCAAAACTACCACTAAGTTTTGCCAGTATGTCAAATGACATGAAAAAGTTATTTTTTATTAGCTTCACAGTGTATTCCGTACATAGCAGGGTAGTCGGAGGGAATCTAGTGTTAAGGCACTCCATTTCTATTAAGAAACTTCCGTTCCCCACTTTCCGCTGAATTCTGCACGCATTACGCGTTTTGTAGCGGAACTTAATGATTAAATATTCAATTCACTGGGAATCTTATTTAGTGGGAATCGAGCCCGTTTGTGCCCCTGCGCTACGACCGGCCACAACATAACATATTTTCTAAATTATATTTGACAAGACAAGCTCAGTCACTTTAGCCCCTAGTCACTTTGCACGCAATAATAATAAGAGAATCTCTTTAAAGGACAACGAACTTATAGATTATAATTTTTAATATTTTTTTCTTTCATCATCATCACTTACGACAGTTTTTCCTCAAATTAGTATAGTAAACAGAAAAGACTATTGATGGGCATCGTCAAGCGACACAAATATTTTTCCATATAATAGAAAGATTAATTAATTTATTAATTAATTAATTTTCAATGCTTTCTTACAATATATTTTAATAAATACGTAAAATTGTGAAGCAAATAAATACAACCGGATATTGTGATATAATTAATTAATAAAGACCACACCTTCGTTTAGAGATTAAGGTTTTCCGACAGTAAACTAGCTAATTTATATTGAATATTTTCATTTTAGTGTCCATACAATGCATTCGAGAAATATTCTTAAGAAAATTAAATCAAATCAGCTTCACGCTGTATCTCGGAGAGTAGGCAAAGTGTAAACACACTCTGTTCTCATTAAGACACTTTCGTTCCCCACTTTCCGCTGAATTCTGAAGGCATCGCGTGAGCATAACTCAACGCCGCTTTTTGCCTCGTTACCAGAGCAAGGAAATGAAAATATTACTACATTTCATTTGCACGAGTGGGGGTCGAGCCCCAAACCAATTCGCGTTTACAATCGCACTCTTGTGCCCCTGGCCACGGTGGCCTCCAAGAGTAATTGCTAGTCAAAGATTATAATAATATTGTGTTTAAATTATTCTTCTATGTAGTTCACAGATGTAGGTTGATTTTTATCAATTATTACTAGCACCTGCGTAGTGCCCTACTTTATTTTATCAAATTGCGAATTAACTTTGCTATACTTATATTATTTAAGTAGAGTAAAAGAAGTAAAACCAATCTTCTGCCTGCTATGTTACAGAGTGTTATTAAAAAAAAAGATAATAATTTGAGCGATTCCCGATTGGATTTGAGCTTGATTTTATTGGCTAGGTTAACCCAACCACAAGGGTTAAGCGTTCGTTTATAACTCTGTGCTTTTTTAAAACGTAACTAAACACATCTCAAAAATTTAATTCTGAGTTTGAAATCACTTCTAACCATAATTATAGGTATAAAAGTATTAGTATAACACAAGAAGGAAAATTAGTTCAATTTTATACCAATATAAAAATGCTATATATTTTTACATAAAATTATCCTGCATACGAGGGTTTTTACAAGACACGCCAGGAATGGCAGAACGAATGAGAGATTCCTTTCTGTAAAGTCATTGTGTCAAACAAATTAAATACCTTATATAATCGTATAAACTGCGTTATGCATACCACAACATTTATTGCGATATTGTTAAATATTAAAGGATGTGAATCCAGGACGTTGCTAACAATGATTTATTTAAATATCAATACTTAATAAAAAACAAAGTAATTAGTATACCCCATAGGACCCATGTGTAGATAAACATCAAATACTTCGTTTTCTTAGTTAAAATACTTTAAATGAAGATAAACAATAAGAAAATTAATAAAAACTTTTATTTATTTTAAATACAAACATTTCTTAACGAGCACGAAAGACGTCTGCGTGGGTTTTGTAACATTGCTTATCCATATTTTATTTTTAAACTTACTTGCTTAAAATAGAATTCTAGAGATCACCATGTAGTTTTAAAAATTCTATTATTAGGCCTAATGAATTGAAAATTTTGGCACGAAAAGATTTAAAGTTATTTATTTATATAGTACTAAAGGTTTTGGTTTTTAAATCTAAGCACATGTATTATCTATCTATACGTCTTGTTTTTTTACAAGTTTAATAAACCAACGACTATTTCCAATATCAGTAAAGAGATATCTAAATTTTATTATTCAAGAACTTACAATTGCATTAGTAAATGCTACTAATATTGTAAATGTTACAGTTTGTGAGGATAGATACAGTAGAATAAAACATAGGCTACAATTTCTGTACAAATTGTACGTAAAATATAACAAAAATGTTAAGCGGGCGAAGCCGCTTGCGGCGAAGCTACTAGTATAATATAAATAAAACGTTCATCATCCATCGATGACAAATTACAAAAGCATATTTTATAATACTCTTTAAAAGTGCAATGTTTAGCTTCGCTTCGCTTCGTCTGGAACAAACAACGGTACGCATGTGAATTTGAGCTAAAAGCAAATAAACTGAGTGAAACAATGACGTTGTTCAAAGTCGATTGAGTGAACGTCAATATGCGAAAAAGTCAAATGAGAGCGAGCAAAGGTTTTGGGGATCGTTTAAAGTTAAACGAACCATCTAGGATTAATATAAAATACTTCATTTGCTCTGAATTTTAGCTATATTATATTTACTAGCGGCCCGCCCGCGGCTTCGCCTGCGTGAACTACGTTATTATTAATTTCTGTATCCATGAGTACTTACGTCCTATAAGTAACTCCTATGCAAAATTTCAGATTCCTAGCACATGTAGTTTCTGAGATTTCGTGATGAGTGAGTGACCTTTCGATTTTATATATATAGATTTACATATATTTTAGTCATCATGTTGTAGTGGCAGTGTCTGACTTTTAATACGGTAGTTGTAAATTCCGGGTCCACTCGGGGCGGATGCCTATATAAAATGATTATTGATTTTCCTGATCTTTGAGACAATGAGCGGCGTTAGCTTGAGGCATTTAACACGCAACGTCTCGAAATAAAACTGAAGATGGACAACGGAATGTCATAATACTGGGTCTCTCTCTGTCTTCCTATAAGAAAGAGAATTGTAGAAACAAAAAAAAACAAAAAATGGATACCATCATCCTATTATTTTATAATGGCAATCAGAAGATATCGATTGCCTTTCATATAGAGCACAGTTATGCCGACGACCATTGACCCTGGCCTGAAGTTAGGCTGTCTGTATTTTTACGCATCGCTCTCAAGAAAAAAAAACAATGAAAAGCACAAAAATATCAAATCTGCGCAGCCATTTACATCTAAATTCAGAACTTCCACGATTTGTCGTGGTCGTACTACACGGATATTATTACGGCTTGGAATCACGATCTCAACGTTCAACAAGTTGCCGTATTCAAATTGTCATCTTTGAGAAACGAAACAGGACTTCCTAGTGTAAACGATATGACGCATATTTCTTTTATAGACTGTATTCGAGTATATACGGTGTGATTTACAATTCGTCGTTCGAAATGATTCTAGAAATACTTGTATAACCTTATCAAAAACCGGTATTCAGCCAAAGTGTAACCGTTTCGCAAATATTGGAACATATGCTAGGAATATAATATGTATACGAGGTACGAAGCCAGTCGTGGCGCAGGGGCACAGGCACGCAACTGTATAGGCGGCTGGTTGTGGGTTCGATTCCCACTCGAGGAAATGAAATATTTATTATTTTCATTTTCTTGCTCTGGTAACAAAGCAAAGCGCGGCGTTGACTTCTGCTACTAAAATGGCACTGCCTCGAGAATTCAACGGAAAGTGGGGAATAGGAAGAGAGTGTCTCAAAACTAGGTTCCCAAGTTCCCGCTGTTTACCATGCTATATGCGGGATACAGCGTGAAGCTCAAAATAATATATTAAATACCTTGCTTGCTATGTTTTTTTAACGACAAGGATTATCAACTTATTTCAAGTCCCTACATATTTACATACCTACAGTAATTAAATTACATGTATAATATAAATTTTCATACACCGTAGAAATTGGGTAATTATAAAAAAATCACACCTCGTTCTTCTTACATTTCCAATGCAAAATAAATAGAACTCTGTGAGAATACAAAGTTTACCTAGGTGGTACCCACTCTGTACTCTTGTAACAACAGCCGTTCGGCTTCGGGATCGAGATGACCCACTTTTTCTATATCTAAGCCTCAATATTTACTTTAAGCAGTTCCAAGCAACTTTTTCTAGTTCAAAATTTAAATAAATTAAGATATTTACTTTACGAATTTATGTGTTTTTATATTTAAATGTAAGCCAGGTGATAAGAATTGAAGTTTTACACCCAATTACAATACAATAAATTTGGAGGCAAAAAATTATAATACTGCAATTAGAGTAGATAGCTTGTAATTAAAAAGTAAATCTGACGTCATTAAAATTGGTATTGTCTGAGAAAGAATAGAACACTACGCATTTGGGGAAATGTTTAAGCTTTGACGATCAATGCCTCTAAATGAGCGTAAAGCGGAGAACGTAATGAAGTATCATTACGATAAGGTAAATTAATATTGTTTCCGCTTACTACTTATATCGCGTAACGATTTATCGAAGTATGGAAGAAATCTTATAGCAGTTTTAAAGAAAAAACATCACATTTTCTATCACTTTGGACCGTCACGTGTATCGCGATGATGCAGACCAAACTAAATACGAGACCATATCAACTTGAATACTGTGGGAACAATTTTTTTATCAACTTTACGTTGTATCCCCGCACGCAGCAGGATAGGCAGAGGGAACCTCGTGAGAGTGGGAAAACTATGTCTCTTACTTACATCGTTTTCCCACTCTCCGCCGAATTGTGGAGGTATTGAGTGTTGAGTGGAGGAACTGAACACCGCGCTTAAAATATTTAAATATAAATTTAAATAAATATTTTCTTTCATCGAGTGAGGATCGAACCCACAACCAGTCGATTTTGCAGCACACTTTGTGCCCCTGCTCCACGACTGGCCTAAATAAAATAAATAGTAATTGAAAGTTTTATTTATATAAAGACCTAACCTCTTATAAGCTATATTGAGAATACACTTTACCTATTGGAAAATAAATCTATAGAAAATTGAAACATACAATTGGTTTATATTTTATTTTCACAAAGTTAGCTGATATAATAGAGTTAGTACTAGGTACTAACAATAAGATATTATTTTTACCTTTACCTATCTTTCGTTAAGTAAAGTATAAATAATATCTAAGATATAAATAGAAAGTTCTCTCAGATCTAACGTTATAAAATTGCATAACATGTATTGTCGTAAATTTTCTCTCACGTTTCGTTTTGCTTCCATGCATGAAAATTTCACGTCAGCGCTGCTACTACGTAATTGTAATTTAATACGAAGAGGAAATTATAAAGACACCATAACAAAAACTGAACGTAGACAAATAGATAATATAAAAATTAAATTAAATCAGCTTTACGCTGTAGGTATCCCACACACAACAGGGTAGGCAGAGGGAACATAGAGTTAATACACTCCGTTTTTCTCTTTCTGTCGAATTTAATGAGGTATTGCGTGTTGAATGGTGGAAATCAACGTCGCGCTTCGTGCCTTGGTGCCAAAGCGAAGAAATTAAAATATTAATAAATAATAATTCATTCTCTCGAGTGGGGATCGAACCCGCAACCTCGCGTTACAGTCACAGTAGATAGTAAAGAAGAATTCATTATCTCCAATAGTAATATTTCTTTGTAATAATCGGCTTTAAAAGGTAAAATGTCCATACAAGGAGTACCTACAATGTCTTTTCTGCCTTTAATTGTTTAGAAAATCTATTCTTTTCTTTTTCAAAACGTAGGTAGTAGGTATTACTAATCGGACATAAAAAACTAGGTACTGTTTCTTCATTTAGCAACTATCCGCTAAAACTAGGTCCGAATATTAATTTAGAACAAAACATGAACTTCCACAATGAGAGTTCGTTCGTTCGTTATTTCTCAAAAACAAATTAAGGTAACCCAGTTGGGAGGAGGACCGTTGTTCACGTCACTTTCACCCAGCTTCCACAGCCACGTGTTCGAAAACGACACCGCGGCCGCCGCGATAGACTTTCGAGAGAAATAAATACGTCGCTTAATATGTTTAGATTGTAAATCTTACGAAAGATTAAATATTAAGATGCAATAGTTACGTAAAATATTAATAGTGTAATGTAAATTATAAATTTGTGCCATATTGAAGAAATATGTACATGTTACATTAAGATTTCAAATGTTAAGAGGTTTTTTTAATCTTCAACGCTGTATCTCGCATATAGCAAGGTAGACAAAGGGAACCTAATGTTAAAACATTTCGTTCCCTACTCTCCGCCGAATATCTCAACGCCCCTGTTGACAGAGCGGGCAAATAAAAATATTAAATCGTATTTTTTCATTACAGTAAGAATCGTGTTTATTCCAAACAATTTTCCACAGATAACTTTTAAAAAAATATGAATTAAAGATTAAAGATCAAAAAATATTTTAAAACAAAAAAAATTAAATGTAATAAGTTCAAAAAGGCATTCAACTATGCACTATCTATATTTAAAATAAAATTAAAAAAAAAAAAACAGGCCATTAAATATGTGTTTAAAATCATATAATGTATGCAGGTAATGTGGTGCAACTAATCTATAGGCCTGGGAAGCCAGACGCGGAAACGCTATGTCCCTTTATGGAAATTGCTTCTCAATATTATTGCGACTTGCATGGCATGCGTGCCTCGCATAGCACCTACATGGGCTGTGGAGCTAGCATATATTAATGTATTTGTATACTAAAATAACATACGTTTTTTTAGCAGGGTAGGCAGAGGAAACCTGGGAACCTAGTGTTAAGAGGTGAATTCTGGAGGCATTGTGTGTAATATTTGAATTCCTTGTGCGTTCGCTTAGTTTAAAAAAGATATATTACATAATCGAGCATGTTTTAAAGATTGTTTTTTCACAAGATGGTTGTAGGCTCGATTCCCGTTGAAATTTAATTTTCACTTTTGACATTACTTAGCCTATATTTAAAAATGTCATATATTATAATAAGAAAGCCTTGGGAATGGTCACCCTTTTCTCAAAACTTGTTTTATTCAATTGGATTTAAACTCGCCTACATGATCAAAGTGGACGCGCATTACGTGAATATACAAAGCTATTCTATTTTTGTTATTGTTATTTATGTCTTTAGTATGTATGTATTTTTAACTTCAAATATTTTCTTAACGTTACCATTTCTAGATTAAAAGTAACAGTATAAAAATAATATCTGAAGAAAGTGACTATTTTATATTAAAAATTAAATGTCAGCGTATTTAACTGTGTAGACAAAGAATCCCTAATAATAGTCTCTACTGCAACATGTACACACACGCCTAGAAAAATGTCCTCTAAGCAATAGTATATTAATAAGTATAGCTTTTACATGAACTTAATAATATAAAACACAAACATTTTTAAGTCAGTAAATCCACATAAATTGATTGTATGAATAACGTTTTAAAACTTCGCAGAAATTCTGTGACTTCTTTTTATGAATATATAATTAATTATTGCACGATCTTATGAATCATTTTAAATCCTGTGGAATTCGCATCCCCACTACAAAAAATTCGAGACAAAATCCTGTTTTTTTATTGAAAATTAAATTTGGGCACTAACCAAGTAAAGGGGTAATAGGAGAGAATGTAGAAGCTTTTATTCATAGAGATATATTCGTAAATGTTTATAAGTGTATGTCATGTTCCATCGCCCTAGTTGCGCGCCTCTCAAGACTCCACGCCGCCTCGCATCGTGCGAGAAAAAAAAAACATAACTTAACAAGTGACAAAAGTGTCTTGTAAAAAGTGACTGACACTTTAAAAACTACCTGCTACTAGCATAACATGTTAAGCCAGTGAGGTGTTTTTTTATATTTAGTTTTTCTTGTTTACATATAAAATGTGAAAAATTATTCTTTGTTTTCGAACTTTGGTTTTCACGTTTTAGTTTTACATTTTAAATGAGACTATATTGATCGAATTTGCTAATCGTAAAATTTGTTTTTAAAAAATGCGATGTTTCGTACACTTTATAGAAGTCCATCGGCGTATTCAAAGGTCGCGATTTGATTTTATTAACCTTGAAGTATTTAATTTTACAACTATTGTTTTAAGTCAGCTATATCTTCACAACACCACATTCATCATACGTTCTTTATTCGTTGTTTCAATGATCTCTAAAAAAATCTAAATCGAACGGGTCCTTTGCTTGTAACTCTTTTCAAAGTCAACGCACTTTTTTACTTAGTAATAAAAAGAATTGTTGTAATCACATTTTACATGTAAATAATTTACATTATGATACCGATTTAATAATCGGAACTCAACTCGGAGTAGGATATGTTATATGAATAGGAAGTTACGACCTATTGGAAGTTCCGTAACATCCCTAGGATGTTACCCCGGGCTTGTTACACCTATAACGTGTAGGTTTCCGCCATTAAATTGCAGATAAGCAAAAAGGTTCCTTTTCCTACGCAAAATGCGGAAGATGCGTGCAGGATATATATCTATCTATACATATAATAAAATTACAACTAATCGCTGTCAGTACATGAAAAATGTATAAGAAAACCTATTGTTTATTGTTTTTTAACCTAATCAAAATGAAAGGACACTACTATTTTAGTGAATTTACTGTCTGTAAAACGATAATAATGTTATTAAGGCACTAAAATAATTCAAATTAGTAAATATATAATTGAGTAGTTCAAGTGGGTTAAGTGGGTCCCTAGAAATGTATTAATTGTTAATAACAATTTCCTTTATTTATAAAAAAATAGGGTTCAGTAAACTTTGTTGATCATTTTATGTATGAGAATATAAAAATTACAAAGAAAAATAAATAATGGTTAAAATAACAAATTGGGATAACTTCCTACAATCTAGATGTTAGTAAAATACAACTTATAGAAGATTTTTATATGTAGCTTTATTATTATGAGTATACTTAGTATATTTGTATTGGAATATGTGTTTCATAATTAAAATTATATACATATATTTTCATTAACTTTTCAAATATTTAAGCTGTATTCATTTTAGCACACCTCAAATGGATACACCTTGAGTGTAGATTTCATTACTTTAATATCTTCTTCAGCCTTGTGGAATTATGTTTATAAATGATGTGTTACAAAAATAAGTTGCTAGTGGCCTTTGAGAAACTGGGCTAAGGTGTTTGTTATGTTTTGTACATATAATAATATAAAATGTTTACATGAGAAAAGAGATTTTTATTCTTTCTTGCGTAGTAGAGTAAGCCGAGGGTCCAACCTACTGTTTTGACACTAGCCATTTTCCATTCAAATTTCTTGACATTGCCTATTTCATAGAGGAACTCAAAATAGAAGATAATCATTCCCCTAAGTGTGGATTAATCCCATAAAATCATATGCTTAAATATATATCATAACACAACAAAGACAGACAATAATACTATTTTAGTTTATATAGAGATTACGAATATAATTTTGCAAAGCATAAATGTCTTAACACACAAAATAAATAATTTTGTATTTATATCATAATTAAACTCTGATAGTAAATATTTAAACTACTTTTAATTTGCCAAAAAAAAAACAACAGAATAATGTAATTTTAGCTCCAAATTGATAAAGTGAATGAATTATTCAGTATTATTGTGAAATAATTTCTCATCATTGTTTAGTATGAGAAACAATGAGTCATTTTTATTGCTAAATGAAGTTTAACTCATGTGAGAGCATTCATTGTTTAGTTAGATTTGTGTAAGACAGAATTAAAAAATATTATTGATCATCATGACCACCTGTTATTATTATAAAGAAAAATGTTTTCAATTTTTCTAATCAAGTAGGGCTTCTATCACTGTTGTTTCCTTTAATTTTGAAATGGATACAGAAAATTGGATTTAATATTTAAATAATTTTTATATTTATAGAAAATACTCATGTTTGTCACTCAAGTACATTGCAGGTAAACAATGAAAGATTGACAGTAAGATCTAATGGTTAAACATTAGATTCTATATTTAACATATATTATTATTACTCTCATTAACCATAATGTCAATCTTATACACTAACAAATAAAGGTCAGACATAGGCTAAGGCTTGACCAAGCCAATGGCAATGACCCATATGATTGAGAGATATTATTGCTCCAATGTCTTACAATTGGTTATGGTTGTAAGAAACAATCAACATCAAAATTGATTTTTTTTTCACTTGAAAATTAATTTATGATGTTAGTTGTTATAGTGATTTAAATGAATTTGTAAGAATTTTAATTAAATATCTACTGTACATCAAATGGAATATTTTCATTCACTTCAATAAATAAATTTTAAAATGAATAAATATATATCAATTGAACTTAAAACATTGATAAAGACCATTTTTATAGCATGAATCATATTTCCCTACAGTATAGATTTATAATCATAAAATGTGAACAATAATTTACCTGAGTGAGCAAGTCTCCTGCCAACCAAAGGGCTGTCTAATAGGAGTCGGCGGAGCGACCACCGGCCCAGGACTCCGCCACCCCAGCCGCAGCCACCACGGCGCATCCCTTCGCGTTCCACCATCACAACACTTAATACATTACACTACACAAATATCGTCAAAGTAAGCTTCGAACGCTTGACGTCAATTACAAACTACCGTTATAAATCATCAGAGATTGCTCAGACCTCTTTTCACAACTAAATGTTGAGTAACAGTATACTTGCAAGGTATTAAGAGAAAGTTCCGATGGTTCGACGAATTATGAGATGCAATCAGACGGGTAGATTGCAGACTCCCATTATGAAGTGTTTTGTATTCGTTTCGATAAATTGTCAAGATAAAATGAAACTTTGATTTAAAACAATGATTTTACAATCACACTACGATGGTGATAAATGTTTAGATTTCTATACATTTTTTCCAAAATAAAAATATTAACTGAAGCGTCAACACCTCGTCGAACAACGCCACTTATAAGTTGTACCTTGGAGCTACTTTCGGATGATAAAATCTGTTTCCCGTTCAAATGTCAAATGAAAATTTGAAGTTCACCATTAATTGGACTAATGATTACCAGCACAAAAAAATAATAAATGAATAGTTAATTGTTAATTAATTTTATATTAAAATATACTTAAATATATATTAAAAGATGTACTTCGCATAATTTAACAATTTAATTTAATGATATTATTTGCTATTATCTATTATTAATCTGTTTTACGTAATCTGTGGTCATAAAATATGTACACCACAGATCAACAATCTAAAATACAGACTAACAATAAATCTTATTTTAACGAATAATCAGAATCACTGCGACCAAATTTTTACCAAGGCGGTGTACTATAAAACTATTAAAATAGATGTAATAATAGTTTCGGAATTGGAACTTTAAAAAAAAATCTGTTCTGTTATAGGTCTAAATAATAAATAAAACAAAAAACATGTGATTTGACGATAATACAATTCGAAAAAAATTGACAATTTAATTTGTTATGTATATTCCCAATAGGGAATTCTATGCAATAGCATAGAAACAAGCTAGCATAGAAAGAAGTAGATGACAGACGTGTAATGACAGGATGACAGCCGAAGCCGTACGATAAATGTCAAAAGTAAAGCATCTTTGGCCGTGATTTGTTATTTTGTTCTGTTTTCTATTTATCGATGTGAAACGAGTAATTATTCCAATTATACTATTATTGTGATTGTTAATGATAATACGTTCCTATTGACATCACAGTTTCTTTTGTTTATAGTAAAGGAAAATAGGAATATTGCAAATCCTGTGTTAGAAGACTGTTACAGTCTTCAAGCGATAGATCAGTGGTTAATGCAACAATAAATTAAAATATACATTTAAATATATATTAAAAATGATTTCATATCACATAAAATTATTAACCATAGCGTTTTTGATAAGTTGTGCATTTTGTGAGAATAAGTACAGCCAAAAAGCTAATGAGAAAAAAACAAATGAAGTAGATTTTAGAAAATTAGAGAAACCATTTCGGATGAATAAATTAAATATTTTATGGACAAAAGCCCAGCTGGTAAGTTTTAAATACGCCTTAGTTGAAAGTTACCATTAAAAAGTAATTGAATTACTTAAAAAATAATTTACATACTTTATTGTTAAGAGATTCATCTACTTACTATACATTTTCTATTATTTGATATTGTAGCGTCTTACGGAACCAAAACTGAAATCATTATATAGTGATTTGATGATTCAAGACAAAGAAGAAATTATACATAAAAGAGTAAAAAGTGAAGGAGGTGACAAGGAAGGGTTTAAAGAAGCAGATCTTAGAAGAAAGCTCACAAATATAATGAATGCTTATGGATTACGAGAACACTTTGATGATGCTGCTAATGTCAGGCAAAAACAAGATCCTGTAAGATTTACTTTTTTATTTTGTGGGGTATTGTTTGATAGCCTCTCACTGCACAGCATTCAATTCAATCACTCAATATATAATGTCTTAAAAATTAAGCAAAAAAGGGGCATCAAGTGTGCTAGGTAGTCTCTAGACTACCATACAATATGCAGGATGATATGCATGGCATGAAGCTAAAAAAATTACTTATGCTAATATGTTACTAGGTACATTTCAAATATTTATTTATTTTTGGTGACAAAGTGTTAAAGCTTCACATAAATTTCTAATTTTACTATTGACTTGTTTATTAAATTAAAGGTAATGTTTAGTACAAATCAAGTTTGTCTATTACAATGTTAAAATATATATTAAAACAGTTTAATAATAATAAAGATAAGATAATTTAGCATTTTAAAGCACTGCACTATGTGTCAATGACATCTGCCTTTTTACAATACTGATAAGTTTTTAATAAGTACTTAAAATATGATACATAAACCTGAGATTAAGGGTAACATTTGACATTATTTTAAACTTATTGTCTTATCCTGCATATAGCATTGTATGCAGGGAGAAGCTACCAATTGTCAAGGTATTTTGTTCTACACTTTCCTCCGGAAGTTGAGTTGTAAAATAATAATAATTTAATAATATGACCATTCCAAAGCACCAGCATCTGATTGTAAAAGACACAGGTTGTGGGTTCAATGTATACTCTGGGGAATTAAATTTTTAATATTTTCATTTATTTGCTTTGATAACAACTCAAAGCAGCATTGCCTGTGCCACTTGTTATACAATGCCTCAAGAATTTGGCGGGAAGTGAGAAATGGAAGTGTCTTATTGGAAAACCAGAGGGGAATAGGGATTGAACTCACAATTGTTTGACTCTGCCCCAGTGTGCCTTGACAGCCATCTGTATATAAAACAAATTGATACGATGCCACCAAAAGAAATTCAATATATCAGTATGTTTACTTAACTTATATTTCAAAATATATGCAGAGAAAATATATAATAACATCACTCTTCTCACTTTCTCTCCATTAAATTTATGTTAGAGCAGGCAGAAAAAGTGACAGGATGTAGGTTTGATCCCTACTTTAGGAAATGAAACGTTATATATTTTAATTTTCTGGTTTGGTGCCACCTCCACTCAACATGCAATGCCACCAGTATTTGAAAAGTTGGGAGAAGAGAGTCTTAAATTTAGGCCCCCTCTGCCTTCACTACTCCATGTGGGATACAGCATGAAGTTGAGAATAAATATATATAGATCCAAATCCTAAATGTTTTTAATGATTTATGTTTTAGGCATACAACTCTGCTATGGATGGCTACATTAATAAAAGTTTATTTAAAGATAAGAAGCTAAACATGTTGTGGTCGAAAGCTGAAGCTTCAGGTTTCACAAGTGAAGAGCTAGCAGCCCTAAGGGAAGAGTTCACTCATCATCAGGACAAAATAGATCAATACTACGACATACTCGCTAATATGGAGACTGGGGATCAAGAGGCATATAAAAGTATTTTTTTTATAGTGTTCAATGATGATGTTTTGCTTCAATGTATCCTGCCGAATATCGGCAGATAATCTAGTGTTAAGACACTCTATTACCTATTTACCCCCCATTTTTTAAGACATTGCTTGTTAAGTAGCAAAACTCGACCAGTTACCAGAGCAAGAAAATGACAATAATTCATTCCGCCGAGTAGAAATTATATTGAGTTTTTATCAATAATATTATTAGTTTGCCTACAACGTAATATTAATAGCCTGTTAATAAATCAGATAGAAATGTCAGTTATCTTTTACCTAATGGCAATATAATAAAATTTCATATCTAATGGGTGTGTAGTCATAAAAAATTAAATGTATTTTTAATACTGATAATTGTTATACCAATTCCGAGAAAATTTATGAGTCCATAAAGTGATGTTGGCATACATCTATAAATAGCATAATTGAATACAATTGTCTTTGTCCTAAATTAAAAGATTGTTTATGTATCTTCATTTAAAATACACTTCATGGAATACTGTCTTATCACTCCCATTTACAGCAAAAAATAAGATGATGGGAAAATAATATATAAGATAATGTTGCCCTTTGACTTGTTTGAAACTGTCCAATGGATAGTGTATGTGATTACTAAGTGTTTTGGGTTCAATTCAACAAAATATAACAAAGTAGCTTTTTCCTGCGGTTTTGTTTGCGTGGTCCACAGTGGATACGGTTAAGAGTTGCGTATTAAGTATTTTTAAGTGCCCGAGGTAGCTCTGACCACTGGGATAGTGGGTACCATTGCAAAGATTAACATAATGTAATATAGTTACAGCTTTTCGACTAATGGACTATCTGACACATAGGATTTTTCAATTAGAATCAGTAGTTTTTGATTTTAGCGAGTTCTACCAAACACTTTCAATCTTAAGCTTAATATCAGTATAGATATATCACAACAATTTTTTTGTTTCTAGATGCAGTAAACGAAGAAGAAATGGAAAAGTTCAATGACATCAACTACGATCGTGATAACAACGAGAACGAGAACGTCGATAAGAACTTCGTCGATAAGGCCAACTTGGTGCGCGAGAAACATCGCGGCTTGAGAGACGGTTACGATAGACTGCAACGACTCGCTGCGAGAGGTTGTAATAATTAA